>JARLTB010000107.1:5815000-6097500 GCA_030141615.1 Unio pictorum | reverse complement strand
CAAAATTTATTATATTTTTTTCTTTCTCACTAATTATAATACAAAGAGTAACTGTCTTTCCGAATAAATGTAATATATTTGACTCAACACTATAATTTTTCAACATGGAACATAGATGCAAGTTCAGCATGATGTCACAGAGAAAAAGGTTTAACAACGGGAGTGTATTAATATCAGTTTCACTTCTAATCATTCAAATTGTTACACTTAATCCACTCTATATAAGGTGGATTCCAGTTTACAGGTATACCCCCACCCTGTTTCACACGCATGCTATCAGTTGACCAATTCTGTTTAATTTGTTGTTCTTGTTTTGTGTTTAAAGCTGATTTTCAGGGCATACAAATATCTATACATGGCGAAATGACCTCATCTGTGGGGGTAAATGGGCCATACTCAGGCATATGTGATTATTATTTACATAGTTCTCTTTAGGCAGCAGAATTAAGAAATGGCCGCCATAATGTTCATGAGCTTGTTTGGTTCAATTAGAATCGCATAAAAGTGATACGTTCACTTTTTGTAATATCAAAAATATTAAACCACACTGAAGTGAAGTGTACCGACTCTGAAAATAATATCATGACGTCACTATATAATTTGACACGTGACACTGTGATCGACCTTTTGTTAAAGTAACTATGGAACAGGAAACGAAGTAAAAATGGAGAGAATTCTTATACCCAAATTTTTGGTTTGCAAAAAGGATAGAGAGGTGTAAGTATTCTGAATGTAAAGACATGAACATGCTGTCTCACTAGAAAATAATTCAAGGCGATGACTTTTTCTTGCGTGGTTTAATAATAATAATAATAATAATAATAATAATAATAATAATAATAATAATAATAATAATAACAATGAGAACTTTCTATTGAGCCAACTAATCTTTAGAAGCTATTGTATTGTTACTGTTATTGTTATTTATGAAAATGGCTTCTATTCAAAACACACTTTGTGTCGGTTGTTTTCCCCAATGTTTCCTATGATATTTAAGCAAAAGTTGTAAGCCGCATTGACCTTAATACTAAACTAGGATATTTATATCACGTGCATTACTTTATTTTTAAATTTTTTATTTTTGGTTGTTGTTTTTAGTTTTTCAGAAGATATATCGATCCAAGCTGAGGGTACCGAGAGGTTTAACTATAATATATATTTCATGGAATTCCTTAAAGAACAAAGTTAAATATAGAGTAGAAAATGATTAAAAATTACTGGATATCAGCAATAATTTTATTAGAAATATTCTTGAGAAAGAAATGTTCCTAATATTTACCATGTTATTTTGCATCTGCATAAACCAATCCTGCTAAACTGAATTTTAAAAGGAAACAAACACTTAAAGTTTATAAGAAAATAAATCAATATAAAAATAAAAGAGGAAGGTTTAACCGAAACGGAACCAAACTTTGCGTAGATTTGCGAAAAAAAAAAATAATAATAAGAATTACATCATCAAAGAATTATCCCGCAAGTGACTATTATATCGATGTAATGAGCGGAGTGGATTTTCCAGAAGAGCTAAACCAATTCATGAAGAATGATTATCATCATCATCGTTGTCGTCATCATCATTTCTTCATTATTGCTACTACTACTACTACTACTACTACTACTACTACTACTACTACTACTACTACTAATAATAATAATAATAATAATTAAGACGAATAATGATAATAAGAAAAATGCCAACAATATGAATACTTATTATTATTATTATTATTATTATTATTATTATTATTATTATTATTGACCGAAATCATTTGCTACGCGAATAATAGTTCTGTAATATTTCGAGCTCTCTTGTAAATCGAAAAATTTATTATATTTTTTTCTTTCTCACCAATTATAATACAAAGAGTAACTGTCTTTCCGAATAAATATAATATTTGACTCAACACTATAATTTTTTAACATGGAACATAGATGCAATTTCAACACGATGTCACAGAGAGAAAGGTTTAACAACGGGAGTGTATCAATATCAGTTTCACTTCTAATCATTCAAATTTTTACACTTAATCCACTCCTCTATATAAGGTGGATTCCAGTTTACAGGTATACCCCCACCCTGTTTCACACGCATGCTATCAGTTGACCAATTCTGTTTTATTTGTTGTTCTTGTTTTGTGTTTGAAGCTAATTTTCAGGGCATACAAATATCTATACATGGCGAAACGACCTCATCTGTGGGGGTAAATGGGCCATACTCAGGCATATGTGATTATTATTTACATAGTTCTCTTTAGGCAGTCGAATTGAGAAATGGCCGCCATAATGTTCATGAGCTTGTTTGGATCAATCAGAATCGCGTAAAAGTGATACGTTCACTTTTTGTAATATCAAAAATATTAAACCACACTGAAGTGAAGTGTACCGACTCTGAAAATAATATCATGACGTCACTATATAATTTGACACGTGATACTGAGATCGACGTTTTGTGAAGTAACTACGGAACAGGAAGCGATGTAAGAATGGAGAGAATTCTTATACCCAAAGTTTTGGTTTGCAAAAAGGATAGAGAGGTGTAAGTATTCTGAATGTAAAGGCATGAACAGACGATTGCTGCCTCACTAGAAAATAATTCAAGGCAATGACTTTTCTGGCGTGTTTTATTAATAATAATAATAATAATAATAATAATAATAATAAAAGTCTTGTTTTTTCTCGACATGTCAATGTCAATAATAATAATAATAATAATAATAATAATAATAATAATAATAATAATAATAATAATATAACTACTATTTATTATTATTATTATTATTATTATTATTATTATTATTATTATTGACATTGACATGTCGAGAAAAAACAAGACTTTATTTGTATTCATACTTTTAGCGGCTTTAAAAAATAGTGATAATAGTAAGAATACGAGAAATCTACTCAAATAAATTGATAACAGCTAATCATTATAGTCTTTAAATAGATCATTGGAGTGACGTATTTTGTTTTAGCCTCTCAGAATTTCGGATCTGTATGAATCATTCACTTTGATACCTGTGTACCAATAATGTTTCATACAGTAAACACAATGACATTAAACTTGACTGTTGAACAAATATACTGTATGAGTACACATATATGTGACATAATTACACTTTCTGTTTTACAGTGATTCTGTACGAAAACAGAGTTGTGACATAATTACACTTTCTGTAGTTGTGACATAATTACACCTTACTTATTGACAGGGATACTCTACGAATACACATACATGTGACACAATTACACTTTACCAGTGCCAACTTCTTCCAATTTTCAAACGGTCTTCGACTTTTTTCGAAAATGCACTAAAGCAAACGTCTGTGTCTTTTTCTCAAAGTTTGCATCATACCCAATAAACATGTACAAAAAAAATCGATGGTCAAATTTTAAGTGACAACTGACTGTAAATGTGTGTGTGTGTGTGTGTGTGTGTGTGTGTGTGCATTTTGTTTAGGGGGTCCGTGATTTCCAGCCTCCCCCCAGCGCCACCCCCACTTCTTATTGGGCATGAATGCTGTATGAATTCACATCATTGTGACAAAAGATAAATTGCAATTTATTGTTAGACAAGGAATCTCTGTGTGTACATATATGTGTGTTTAATTTGGAATTTTAATGTAGCTGTAACAGTGCTTCATTCTCATTATGTGGCAGTTTATAATGATGTATAAGTACTGGGCATCTTGTCGCAGACGTGTAGCGTGATGTCCTAGCCGGTCACATTGACCCCATGCCAACCAGTCATAACATTAACCTCGTTATCCTGAACGTCTAATACTAATCTGTTACTACCATTATTATAAGCCTTTGGCATGACTCAGTGGGATTCAAACTAGTGTCCTCCTGTATACGAGGTGGATGCTTTAACCACTAGGCCAACATAGTAGGTCCAAATAAACATAGATGTGACATAATTACTCTACTGTTGGGAACATATCCTCAATTAATATACATAATTAAGACAAAAGTACACATTACTGTTGGACGATGATGATTTGTAAATACTGAGTTATAACACAATTCAATTTCACTGTTGGCCAGGAATTCTCTGCGAATACAGATAGATGTGACATAATTACTCTATTATTGGCAAATATAATCTACGAATATAGATATATGCCATATGAAGGGAAATTATAGATAGAAGCTGCTGTGAATCATCTCTTGTTATTATTACATATATTATCACATTTATTTTACGGCTTACATCTTTGAAAAGTAGATTAATTTTCGTTTAAATGCATACTTGTTATTTCACATTAAAGTTAGGCAACAGTGCTATCATCATTCTATACAGCGCTAGACTGTTCGATATGTATTTCTTGACATGGTGGATTAATATTTGTAAGTTTTCATTTGTGTGTAATAATAAGTTTTTAAAAATGAGTTATCATCATGAAATTGCATATGATATAAAATGTTCCGATGCTGACACTTGGTATGTTATTAAAAGGTCAGATGCTGACACTTAGCTTGTTATTAAAAGGTCAGATGCTGACACTTGGTTTGTTATATTAAGGTCAGATGCTGACACTTTGTTATATAAAGGTCAGATGCTGACACTTGGTTTGTTATATTAAGGTCAGATGCTGACACTTGGTTTGTTATATAAAGGTCAGATGCTGACACTTGGTTTGTTATTAAAAGGTCAGATGCTGACACTTGGTTTGTTATATAAAGGTCAGATGCTGACACTTGGTTTGTTATTTAAAGGTCAGATGCTGACACTTGGTTTGTTATTAAAAGGTCAGATGCTGACACTTGGTTTGTTATATTATGATCAGATACTGACACTTGGTTTGTTATTAAAAGGTCAGATGCTGACACTTGGCTTATTATATAAAGGTCAGATGCTGACACTTGGTTTGTTATTAAAAGGTCAGATGCTGACACTTGGCTTATTATATAAAGGTCAGATGCTGACACTTGGCTTATTATATAAAGGTCAGATGCTGACACTTGGCTTATTATATAAAGGTCAGATGCTGACACTTGGTTTGTTATTAAAAGGTCAGATGCTGACACTTGGTTTGTTAAATTTTGATCAGATACTGACACTTGGTTTGTTATTAAAAGGTCAGATGCTGACACTTGGTTTGTTAATAAAAGGTCAGATGCTGACACTTGGTTTGTTATATAAAGGTCAGATGCTGACACTTGGTTTGTTATAAAACGGTCATATGCTGACACTTGGTTTGTTATTTTAAGGTCAGATGCTGACCCATGGTTTGTTATTAAAAGGTCATATGCTGACCCTTGGTTTGTTATTAAAAGGTCAGATGCTGACACTTGATTTATTATATATCAGTTAGATTCTTGAGGAAGCTAAGGGAAGTAACTCAGCATAATATTTGTCCGGTATTATTATAATCACCAGAGGGGTGTTAATTTTTTTTCTCTGTAATATTCTATTTGTATCCTCAATATTTCAGCTTCAATAACATTGACCTGTTTAGAGGCCTTGTGGAACAAATAGCTGATTTCACTCGTGGTGGAAACAAGTCCTTAAATGATGTTATGAAGACGCTTTCTTATTTAAAGGTCGCGAAGGGTAAGTCCAGCTTTTAAGGTTGCCTTAGCTTGAATGAAAAGTCATTTTAAAATATTAAATAGACTATTATGGAAAATTCTGAACATTTTTTCAAAACATTAATTGATGTATATTTTATTATATCATTCTTAATTATCAGACAACATGCATATTTGTCAACAGCTTTTATCAATACCTGTACGAAAATAGTTTAGAATTTAAAGGACATCATTTTATCTGAGGCATTTGCCATGTCCTGTCTAAATTTGAATAATTATAAGTGCTGTTTTATGAACGTGTTTTGTAGGATTACCAGCATTAAACGAAATATTTGCCTTTGTGAAAGTCTTTGTATTCGACCTCTACAAGAATGAAGAAAGCAGCAACAACAATGCAAGTGGTCTAACTTCTGCCAGTCGTGACACTAACAGCAAAGTGTAAGTGATTTCTTAAGCGTTCTTTTTAACATTAAAATGCATGATATCATATTACCATGTGACTTATATTTAATTCGATAAAGACAATTCCTGTATAATGAAAAAGCATTGTGCACAGTTTTCATATGCAGATGTGAAATGTGAGCCCAATAACTTGTATATATATATAAATATATATATATATATATATATATATATATATGTATATATATATATATATATATATATATATATATATATATATATATATATATATATCCTGCTGAGATTAATTAGGGTTAGATTTTGGTAAGAAAGAGTTGACTTTTCTGCTGTGTGTTATGCCAGTATCGTTACAGTTAACTATTACAATGTCTTGAAATTATAATTAGTTGTTATTACAGTGTCTTGAGAGTTGTAATAAAATTTATTATTTTTATTTATTAATTTATTATTGATTCTATATCACCTTCAGATTGAACAAAACGGCATTTAAGGAGCTGGGTAGACAGAGATGTTTGTTGGAAGTCGCTATAGAACGTCACATGGATTATATCAAGGAAATGCAAGACCTTCACAAGGTGTTTGTCTTTACATTATATGTCTACCATTTGAACAAATCATATGTCCATCTATATACAATTGCTTTCAGAGAGAGAGAGAGAGAGAGAGAGAGAGAGAGAGAGAGAGAGTATGTGTGAATATTAACCTTTCATGTTAATATCTCTTTTAGATAGTAAGAGAGGTTAAGTTGTTGGACTTTATGTTCATCTGGAAAATTGCTACACAATTCCTATGATATTTTTTGTTCACCTCATATAACCTTTTTAAAGTGATTTCTTACATACTTTGCAATTTTAATATCTTTCAATTTGTTACAAGATAAAATAACTTCTATCTTGAATGTTTCCAAAGCAAAGTCATAAAATAGGCGGGGCCAATTAATTTGATTACAGGTCTACAAAGATATGCATTCTTTTGCAAGATTTATTATTAATTTAGATTTCATATAGTAAATTATTTGTCCCGAGTGTTGCTGTTATTAAACAATGTTACGAACAAGATATGGATAACACATTAAATAATTTTCAATCATTGAATATGTCGCACAACCATATATTCTTTCAGAAGGGCCTTAAGCTTCAAGAGAAGCACAAGCAGTGTCATAAAAAACTGCAGATGAAACTTGACCAGCCAGATGGAGAAAATAAGAAAGGCACAGAAAAGGAGATAATAAGCCTTCAGAAGAAGCTTTCTATGAGCGGAGAGTTGATGGACCTGACCTGCCTTTCCTACCAGACTGTACTGGAAAAGGAGAAATGCACCAGGCGTGAAATGCTACAGGTTAGGGAGCGACATGTTATCAAATATTGTTTTAGTTTATGATTTCTTGTCTCTTTAAAGCAATTTTATTTATGGACACATTTCATTCTTAATTTTGGAATGTGAGAGAATCAGTGATGATGGAATTATAGACATTGTGTAAATGTTTTTCAACTTATCATTTAAGACACAAGTTTACAATATTACAAAGTTACCTTTACCTACCAATATGTAAAGATGCAATAAAGGTCTTTTGACAAACATCATATCTTTATTAACCCGATTGATATGCGTACATGGAATAAAATGAAGGCATGCCATTTTTCCATTTCAGTTGTCAGAGGCTCTACAACAGCAGATAGTCGCAATGGCACGTGATAAACTAACCGAGTCTTTTGATCTACTGGACGAAATGGCATGGAGTAATAAGCTATCCATGTAATTAGAGAATTCCTTGATTTTCTTCCTCATTCAGTAACATCCCTACCCTGTAATATCGTGTTTTTAACTATTGAGGTCACTGGCATCCGAACAAAATATACACATGTTCAAGTTGATTTCAGTCATTCTCTAAAGATGTAAATGTTTGCATGCAGACGAATGGATTGGTCATTGGTTTGTTGGGCTGATGCATCAGTTTATTTATAAATGTATTGATGGGTGGCTAACGAGCGACCTTTCCATATCTCTACAGTGCCAGGTGGCATAGGTAAACCACAGAGTTAGAACGTTCGACTTTATTTAGTATAATGTGATTTCAAATGGTCAACCAAATGTAGAAGAATGACGCAGCAAACATGCTTTGATATGTGGGCACTATCTGAGTCAATATTGAAGCTAAATTTGTAGCAAGTGCTATTATTCGACCTTCATTGAGATGTAAACAAACCATGGTAGAGAACTAACCAGTGACCTATAATGAATTTAGTAATATAAATAATAACAAAAAAATACTGGAATATCACATTCTATTATTCATAAACATTTAAAAGTGTTTGCCCAAAGGAGTTTGCACAAAATAATGAATAGCAAGAGGGCAAAATTAATGAGATAAAGAAGCTGATCAAGATATTTCTCGTCTTAATGTTTCACGGTTCTTGATGATGATAATGATGATGATGATGATGAGGGCTTTGTACATCACCTAATATTTATAAGCTCTAAGCACTTTACATATATACATTTATATATAATGATATGACTACCTAAAAAACCCACAAGGAAATTAGAAAACATAAAAACATGCCTTCGAATTTCATTTTGTGGGGGTGTTTGTTTGATTTTTGTTTTATTACGCAAAATGTTGCCTATTTACACATGTATCTTAATACAGTCTTCATGCCGAAATGAATAAAATCATTAAAACATTGTCTCAATTTCACGCCAATTTGTAATGGCATTTACACCTGTTTTTTCAGTAATCTATGCAACATTTTAATGTAGACACACATCTTCATGAGTGAGTCCTCAGTGATTTAAAGAGCCAGGGAACGTCATAAAAATACAGTCAACCTGTGGTTAGCGTAATCAACACAGTCTGAAAAGACCGGAAACAATCACATTGTTTTACATTCTAACTCATGACATCGCACGCGTCTAGCCCATTGAAAATGTGTGCTAGCTCACTGAAACAGAAACTTTCACCAATTAACTAAGACTTAAATTAAATTGCGCTTAAATAAATTGAGGACTAGTTGTCTAACTACAGTTTCTCGAGTTATAAAAACCTGATCTCTTACTGTATTTTTATTCTCATTTGTATCCGAGTAGATGGGTTTTTAAATTGATTACTGTTTTCATGGTCTTTACCTATTCTAGTATCAAATTGCTCTGGAGAACTATGCTGTGTGTCATTTTTATATAAATGTTTTAAAAAGTAAAACCATGAAAAGTGTAATAGAAGAGTTCGGGTTCAGTAAGTTCAGTTGCCATTTGCTTGAAAATAGTGAAACACCATTATTACAGACGTGATAGTGAGATTGGACTACACGTTCTGGCAACTTATGAAATTGGACTACACGTTCTGGCAACTTATGAAATTGTCTCTCTAACTATAAGAATAACGAACATTAAGCGGCCTTTAATTCACCTGATCAGTGATTATAGGTTCATTTCAGAAAAAAAAAACAGGTTGATTTAACATTGTATGCAGTTCAAGATGAGATTACACGCGATATCGATGCAGAATAGCTTGAAACGATTAAGAAGTAATTCACTTCTTGCGTAATTTCTGGTCGGATTGTATTATTTAGAATGACTTAGTCACTTTCTAACACAAATTTATTCACCTACGGACGTAATTGCTTGCTTGGACGCTATACATATTTGATTACTCTTAGATGACTACTTTCTTACCCTCCTTCCTTACCTTTCAATTAACTTACAGGTATATTTTGGAGAAAGTAAGGGCCATCGACTGCCAGTATGCATCAGAGCAATTGCACAAACACTTATGCAAAACATATGTGTTCCCAGATCCTGTAGTAAGTTTCTGAGAGGTCTCTGACCTTTACTAAATTTCAGAAATGTTTTTCTTCTTCATTGAGTCAAATCAGAGATGTAGCAGGTTTTCTGTATTATAAGCTGCAATCTAGCCATCTATAGATCGAAAAGCAAACAAAAGAAACAAATTTGCATTAGCTTTCTGTTATTATTTAAAAAGGAACAACTTTGCATTAGCTTTCTCCACTTCTTTAAATCCAATACCTTTTACTCTTATTCCTTTGGTATGAAGGCAATTTTGATATGCCGCTGTGCTGTTAAACGCCAGTCAGTTCCTCAACCAACCAGCTAAATAATCAATGAATCAATAAATCACTGAATCTTCTCTTAGTATTTCACCACAAGTTACCAAATTATGCTACACTGACACCATATTGGCTTATTTCACTTGAGGTTTGAGCATTTAATGTCCTTTTTTTGTTGATTGGTCGTTCAGATCTATGTGCTTCTAATGTTTCAATCAAAAGAGATTTATTTATTGTAAATGTTCCATATCGTTGCATTATTGCACCATTTTAAAACAATATTAGGTGGAAATCAACAATTGACGATAAATTGGAAATAACTAGCACCATCGTTACTAGTATTTTATCATTAAGAAATAATATATCTGAATCAAAGTGCAGAGAATATATCCAGTTATATCGACTTCATGTGTAAAAAAATGCGTTGCTTTTGCACATTATAATCTTTTTTTTTTAAATATTTGTATTTACTAGGAATGGAATATTAGAACAGGTTCTCACGCCGAACTAGAAGATCCTGCATTATTATCCAGTGATTACCGCCGAAACAAGGGCGAATGCATTGGTCTTGTGGATGTTGATGAACCTGGTGAATATCTATCTATCTATCTATCTATCTATCTATCTATCTATCTATCTATCTATCTATCTATCTATCTATCTATCTATCTATCTATCCATCCATCCATCCATCCATCCATCCATCCATCCATCCATCCATCCATCCATCCATCCATCCATCCATCCATCCATCTATCTATCTATCTATCTATCTATCTATCTATCTATCTATCTATCTATCTATCTATCTATATAAAGTGAGAGGAATAACTTTTAATCAAAGTTGTATACATGTGGGATATCATATTATCATATTATCTGTCTTTTTAGAAACAAACGTTAAAGATTCTATGGCAGGTGTTGGTGTTGGTGTTGTATTTTTACCAGCTTAATCCTGGTGTTGTTCTTTTTACCAGCTTAATTCTGGTGTTGTTTTATTTACCAGCTTAATCCTGGTGTTGTTTCACTTTTTCTAACTGATTGTTCGTGCTGTTCTTCCTTTACTAACCGTTGGTATTGTTCTTCTTTTACTAACTGTTGGTGTTCTTATTTTTTATTAATTTACATAATTTGAATACTTATGTGTGAGTCTGATTTCAGCTGCTGGTGATTTACATAATATCATTTAATCTACCAGTACCTAATTGATACACAGTCTGACATGACTTCACTTCACATGACTTCACTTAATACATAAGGGCCACTTTAGTTTTTTCCTTTCTCAGCTGAGCTAAGCATGTATCGTAAATGCAGTTTGCGTTTCTAATTCTTTTTTATAAACAATAATCATTATTTATAGGATTCAGTTGAATTGCATGGCACTTTCATTTGAGTTATACAACATTTTTTAGTTGTTCTGCACTTGAAGTTAAATTGTACCACATGTTTCAGCTGAATTGTACCACATGTTTCAGCTGAATTGTACCACATGTTTCAGCTGAATTGTACCACATGTTTCAGCTGAATTGTGCCACATTTTGCAGTTGAACTGGACCACACCTAAAACTTATAGGCAATAATTTATTGTTCTCTTTTCTAGATGCAGATTTGGAAAAACAGACTGAAGGAATATATGTAAAGGCTACTACCAACTGCAATAAAGGAAGTGATTCAAGTCTCACCTTCAAGCGTGGTAAATACATGCTTCAGTTTAGTTTTGAAAAAAAAATGATGATAATAATTTGAATTTGCTCTGATTATTAAATTGTTTTGAGTGTTTTAGTCAAGTTATATTATATTAGATAGACATTATGTGTATGAATAATGCAGAGATTTACTCTGTAACTCACATTTATTCAAATCCATTGAAGAGATTGAACTACGCTACTTTTCAAAAGTAGTGTGTGATTTCAAAACAATTCTTTAAGTATTTGAGTAGTCTATCTTATAACACAAAATATTCTTACAGTAGGAAAGTAACACAGGTATAGGTATTAACGCAGTGTTTGAGAAAGATTATATAGTGTATGAGAAAACATTTATAGAATCCGTACTTTTTAAAGAGTTGTCACATACGTGTAAGAATATTTGTTGTTGTTTGGGCGTTAAATGCCATTTTTTTCAGCACAAGATAGGCTATAAATGGTGGCCAGTATTAATGGTGGATGAAGAACCCGGGAAAACCCCAGCAAGAACCAACGACATACGAGAAGCTACTGGCAAGATTTCTCACATACAAAACATTGGCCGAACAGTTGGCACACAGTTGAAATGACAGTGATCCGTAACGGAGAGCTCTGAGCTCTTCAGACAGACCACTCGGAGCCACTTCAGCCAATTGTATATATATATATATATATATATATATATATATATATATATATATATATATATATATATATATATATATATATATATATATATATATATATATATATATATATATATACACACATATATATATATATACACATATATACATATATATATATACACACACATATATATATATATATATATATATATATATATATATATATATATATATATATATATATATATATATATATATATATATGGGATAAAAAAACAACACAAACGCCGATAAACTTGTGCGACTAGTTTCGCATTTATGCTTCTTCAGGCACAAACTTTATTTGAAAGAAACTGATGACGTCTATAAAGTTATAAACAATTACGTCATTAACATAACGTCATGCTTTTGAAAGAAGCGGATGACGTCTATATGTCAATAATTACGTAATTGACATAACATCATAATTTATATTCTTTATTATACAAATATCATATGTACAACTGGATCAGAATGATGCATGAGTCTCTAATGAAAACTGAGAGTGAGATTATAATGTAGAGACTAACAGTAATACATATAACTACATATTATATATATATATATATATATATATATATATATATATATATATATATATATATATATATATATATATATATATATACATATACATATAAATAAATACAATATATCAAATCATCCACTAAAATTCTATACAATTTTATATAATGCCTTAGTATTAAGGCCATTAGGATAAACAGTATCTAACCGATTAATCCAATAACTTTCTTTAATGAGTCTGTTCATTTCTCCGTGCACAATATCGATTGGCATGAAAGAAAAATCCCTTAAAGAGTGATTATTTGTATTAAAATGCATTGAAACATTAGAGGAGAACTGAGGATCCATATAATTTTTTATATGAAAGCGGTGATTATTCATTCTCTTAGAAACTTGTTGAAGTGTTTGTCCAACATATTGCATGTTACATTTTTTACAGGTTATCAAATAAATTACATCAGTTGATATACAATCAGTGTTATAACGTAGAGAAAACATTTCTTTAGTATTGGAGCTACTAAAATAGGTACTTTCTGTAATATTTGCACATTGAGAGCACCTACGTCTGTTGCATTTAGATGACGAAAATATATATATAAGACACTTGCCACACTGAATATTCTTTAATATCATTTTTACAGGTAAACTTTTCAAGCAAAAACTGGTGTCAAGAGATGGGACAATTGGATTCGGGTGGAAAAGGTCGAGCGTAACTGGAATGAAAGTGTGGGGATTTTACCATATTTGCATGGTTAAATTTGCTCATTTGCCGAAGAAATAAGTTATATGTCTGATTCTTATTTATGTTCCTATCTTATTTTATATACCACTGGAAGCAGGCTGCCACAAGCAGTGGTGTGCAGTAAAGAAAACAGGTGCAAAATTGATACAACTGAACCAAAATGAAACACTTCTTTTATTTTATCTTCATATGAAAAGGGTCATAACTTAAATTATCCTTCTAATGAACAAACATTTTAATGGGTGGTGGGGGCGTCAAATATTTGTTTTACAAATGCGCGGCATTTTCTTAAGCTGACAATAATTATGACATGCATATGAGTCAATATCAAATAAAAAACCAGTGTATTCACAATTCAGTATTTGCTGAATTTCAACTCAACCGTTTTTCCTGTCTTCCCCATCACATTCTCACCCGTAAGACTCTGTTGCATGTTTATATTAACCATGTTTGTACTCCCCATCATATCATCCCATGTTTTACTTCCTCCAGCTTTTGTTTACATGTCTATACTTCACATACCTGAACCTCTTGTATCTTCCTTTCATCAATCTTATTATCTGTCATCATTTCGTCTTCTATTATTTTTATAACATCGTCAATAGCTGTATTACCAGTCTTTTTATTTCAATTATTACCCTCATTCATTTCTTTTTTCACCTGTGTTACTAATTGTTACTAATTGTTTCCTCTCCCATCTTTACCTCTTTAAACTTGTTTCCACTTGTCTTACTCTCTTCCATTATATTTGCCCTAGTCTTAATCACACTCACTTTTTGTTTACCTATCTTATTCTTCTTAAATGTTTCTTCACTCATCTTACACTCGTCCATCTTTGCATCATTTGTTTAACTTTGTTTTCTTATAACTTGTCCACCTCCAACATTGTTCGTCCATTCTATTTTGTTTTATTATGTGTCGTTTCTTCCTTATTATTTTTTCACCGATCATACCTGACTTTAACATTTCTGTTGTATCCTATCTGATTTTCTCTATAACCTCTTCCTGCTTTGTCTGTCCTACTCTCTATAATTTGACATGTAATGGGAAAGACAGGAACAACATAAATTCATTGAACGATTATATGCCAGATTTCCATAATTCACTGTGAAGTTTAAATACTCAGAAAAATATTCTTAAATTTCCTATTATCTTTTGGTTCTTGTTTGTAAAATCGTAATGTAAGATGGACATTGTAATACAAAAATTAAATTCGTCCTTAATACCTCTGCATGTGTATTGTTTATTTTTTTAGCAATATATTGCTTGTGGTTTAGCGCTTCTACCTTAAAATGAAGTTTAATATTCACCAAACGTGTGTTTTAAAATTGATAATAGTAATAAAAGCATATTTGTGAACCAAAGCTGGTAATAAAGCTATGAAATCCATCCGTTTCGTTTCGTCTACTCTTGTTTTTAATAACACACATCACACTCTAAGCCGCGTTAAAACAATTTTGAATTCAGCGCTATAGATCTAATTAAATGTAAATGTCATTTTGGGTGTCTTGTGCATAATCTGCACGGGATTCCAACTGAACTGCAAAATGTTTTGAATAGGAGGATGCTTCCCCTTTTTATTTTCAAAATTAGAATAACCAACACATTGCATTCTTGAAAAGGATTAAATAAAGTAACTGAGTATAAATAAAGTAAATATTGATTGCCTCAAAAAAAATATGTATAATCTTTTTGAAAACAGTTCTCTGGCTAATATAGTGATTTATTTATCGTATGAAAATATCACTGACTTCTGACTAATTGAATTTCATAAAGGTTGGACACTTTGATTGATGCATACAGGTTTTGTTGGTTTTATATTATAAGGCTCATATCTATACCATGCTCTTGATCAATTTATTTTGAGGCATTATATTTTCCAGATCGCTCAAATATCAATCACGACACGTAACTAATTTGAAAGTCCTGAGCAAGTATTAAGGACTTTGACACATTGCTTTGCACTCGAGTCTGTAATAGAGTCGGTTTGAGATCCTTCGATCCTTTTGTGTTTATTCAAAGTCATATAATTTAGATTTAGATACTTTGCTTCCTTTGCAAAATAATACTGAGGAAAAGAACATTTAAAAACAAGTATAAGCAAAACGACAATTATGTTTCAGTTTTAATATGTGGCTCTCTGAGTGTCATCAGTCTTTCACACCTTTTGATTACTTTGTTCAAATATCTTATTACTTTATACATCATGCCAAGTGTTTTGATCTGACTGGAACAAATTAGATACCATAACAGATGCATGTAGCATGTTCGATTTTTGAAACTTGGCAGTAAACATTTGGTACTCAGACATGAGGCATTCACTACAAACATCTCTGTCGATTAATCATATAATAATACATTTCGTAGTGTGGTTCCCACATCACTGGTAAAAGTTCAATCTGATATTATATTTTTATTCAGAGTCTAAAAATTAACTGCCAATGCAAAAGTACATAGCAATCGATAATGTTTGTCAGGAAATTTTGTTGAATAAACTTTGTTATAACTATGTTACAATTATATTTTAAATCTAAAATTAGTTTTTAAATTTATAAAAGTAAATGCGCTTACATACCACATGTGACGTTTACTATAAGCTGCCCATGCTGCCTTTGGAGTAGGTGGAAGATTCACGAACATCACAGATGAATAAAATTCTACACACCGATTAGAATTATTGACATTTTAGGCTGTGGGATGCGAAAATGTAAAGAATAGCAAATATGCCCATATATTTTCCTTGAATCATTCTAGCGACAAAAGACATGCTTCAGCCAGGAACGAGCTTGGATTGGCTGCTTGAAATGCAACTATGGTAACCTTGATAACACCAATGCACTTTTGAATAGTGAGTAGATATTCTTGTCGCTTCGGTGGCAGGTCATGCAAAATGCTTGTCTTTGAGGTATGAGAGACATTAATTTAAAATCCTACGTCTCTCTATTTTGATAATAGACAGGAAGGTGTGCAAAGAGTATGTATGTATGCATGTATGTATGCATGTATGTATGTATGTATGTATGTATGTATGTATGTATGTATGTATGTATGTATGTATGTATGTATGTATGTATGTATGTATGTATGTATGTATGTATGTATGTATGTATGTATGTATGTAGGTAGGTAGGTGTGCGTGCGTGCGTGCGTGCGTGCGTGCTTTGCATTTTTAACGTGTCATTAACAATTTTCCAGTTATATTGCCACGACGTATGGAGTGTGGCAGTTTATATTGTGACATCACACCACAGACATGTATCATGATGTTCAACCCAGCTGTATTATTCTGACACGAGACCGACCGGTCCTAGCACTACCTCTTAATGCTAAGCGCTAAGCGAGGCAGCCTGCTAGTGTTTGTTTCTCTGTCTTTGGTGGAGACCCCGAGTGGTACAGTGGTCTATAGTGCTCACAGTTCCAGATCACTGTATAAAGTTTATACAATCCACCATTTGTAAAGTAACTTTGTTCAACAATGTGATATTTACTAATTGTCTTTTAAAACATTGCTACTTAGGTCTTATCCCCTTCTGTGTCCCACCAAATTCATTCACTGAATGTTTTTGAAACTTCAAATTTTGCATCTTAACTGGCTTATGCTTATAATACGTTAGTTTTAAATTTTATCTTTTACGAGATTATATGGTAATTTATTTAATTTAAATTCTTTTTGTTTTTGTGATAATCTGACAAGGATGATAATTTATTTCAATATTAAAGTGTATAGATAAATAGTGATAGTAAAACTAGTAACTCTGAAATCTGAAATGAGGCTCAGTTACATAAATGTAGCCAGAAATGCGCAATTTCGATACTTAGTGACATGTCCCTAGTCAAGGCAGAACACACACACACACACACACACACACACACACACACACACACACACTGCTAGCCTATCAAAAACACTGGCTAAATGTTCAGTTGAAATAACATATCATATACTGCTAAACATTATAATCACATCGAAGAGGTTTGCCAAAAGTAAAAATGACTTATGAAGATAATGATATAAAATCGAATGATTAGTGTTATTGCTTCTTATTTGGTTTTAATACAAAGCACACGAAACTATACTGAATTCGAGCATGTACAAAATACATTTTAAACTGATGAAATGGTCATACATGAAATGGTTATACATGTATCTGAATGGCACATACCAGTGATGGGGAATCAGAATGTATTGATTACTATCCTATACATTAAATGTGTAAAGCTTCTAGATTTAGCAGCCTGTACTACAGTCATCGATATACTACAGGTACTGGATTTATCACACTCTGTCCCTTTCATTTAACAGTACACTATAGACTGTAACGTCATTTACTTTGAAGCAAATTTATTTACCACACATATATTCAACTATGCCATCTTCGAACAGAAAATGTTATATAATACAATTTTGTAAAATTCATTCTGAACTAGACAGGAACACGATTTTCTTCCAGTAGACACAAGTTAACATTGACAAGAAGAAGTAGAAATACTTAAGGAAGTTAACATAAATAGGAAAACATATACTTAACCATTTCCTCAACATCCTCGGAAGATGGATGTGTATCAAATGATTTCTTTGCATCTGTAAAATCTCTTATTTTTAAGAAAATAGCTTTATCGTGTAAATCTTTAAATGCTTGGTGTGATATTTTATCAAACAAAGAGTTAAAATAGTCAGGCCTTCTAGCTAGAAATGTGTGTGCCCCTTTCATGAAAATTTTGACCTGCGGATTTCTCTGCAAAAGATGACTTACGCAATGCGCTATTCTTTGAATTCTGTCTCTAAAAGCATCAGAATGGAATTCTTCCTAATGCATAAATAAATGTACCACAATTATGATATTTTTATTAGGTTTAATTTCTTCGAGATACGCCGAAATAGGACGTAAATATCGCCTTATGCCCCACCTCTGTCCTACACTAAAGGGCATTGCGTGTGGAAGCCAGTGAATGAAGAAATCATGTTTACACAACGCTTTTGCAGGTTTGTGCCACTTAGCTGTAGACCAGCTTTCTGAGACTAACTTGCATTCCAAGAGAGATTCTAAAATTTCAAACCAGTGTCGTCTTGTAGAGTCTCAAAAAAGTACGAGTTCCTTCCCTTTTAAACACTGGTGTATCTGGGTGAGTTTTGAAAACCCCTTACAATGGAGTGGCTTCCATACATTGTTATAGAAATACCATGCTGGGGATTGCTGATTCCACGTAATGGAAGAATTAACATTTGCACATTCAGGCAAGTTCATTTGAATGTTGGACGCTGAAAAGAAAGAGATAACTAAACTATACCTGAATAATGATCACAATATACAATGGAAACTAATACAGATTTTTTTTTATATAAAAAAAAACATTCTGTCTGGCAAACATGGTGAATATGTCATGAAAGAGTAGCACAGTTATTTTCATATTTTAGACAAATAAACTAATGAAGCTGTAAATTTCCATTATCATGATATCTCTGACTACACATATTCTCATTATTTAAAAAATACAAATGTCAAAAACCACACATCGATTTCTTTTCATAATTTTCTTTGACCAAGTATAAAACGTATAAAGCAAACATAATGATTAATAATTAATTTGAAAGAAAATGACGTGCTAGAAAAATAAATTCCAACTTCTTTAAAGAAAACAGTTACAAGTAACATATATAAACTTATAAAGTTTTATCCAAAACGACGATAGTTCCAAGAACTACCACACTGGTAACAAAATGTCATTCGAAGCGTCGTGGAAACACAGCTTAATATGTATGTTGTAGATAACGGATTCTTAAAACCAATAAATACATTCATTATCTCAACAATTAGATACAGCAGCATAGAAATCAATTACATATATTCTTGCCTATTGATCCCGAGTGTACCGTTATAAAATAAAGTTATAACAAAGTGAAATGATAGTGTAGTTGATATAGATTACATTTTTATTAAAATGTGTCACGTCACTCAGGGCACACTTGATTCACGCTTATTGTAAAGAACCAGATTAGTACACTGCTACAGACTTATTCAAGTCGGATGTTAGTTACATTAATTAATTCAATATGGCGTTGTTCATAAACGGGAGGTTATGATTTCTCTGGATTTAATGAAGGATAATCATGCAATAAAAGGGATTAAAAAAGTGTTTTTGGTTTTTTATTGCATTTCCAGCGATTTCACAGGGATATCATACTTTAAATAATGTCGAGTAACTAGCAGTACACTTCTTACTTACATGCTGGTATTATGTAAGTACTGAAGACGGACAAAGATTATTCTGTTGTTTAATTTGTAATCTAAATATAAAATTAAAAGTCAACATCCAAATAATTATCCGCGCAATAAAATTTTCGCTGCTCGGTTTAACGTCTAGCAAGCTATAACATCCATTAATTATGCAATTGTTTAAATTTCCCACATTGTATTTAGATTCGAATGAATCCGTCCTATAAATACACGTCATACAGATCATTAAGGTTTTTAGTACATACCAATTCGCTGCTGGGTGTAAATGTTAGTAATTAATTACACAAACATTCAAATGACTATACTTTACTTTACATGGATAATAATAATAATAATAATAATAATAATAATAATAATAATAATAATAATAATAATAATAATGAGTTTGTATAGCGCCTAATCTATAGAAACTCTAAGCGATTTACAACATCTATAATGATATGACTACAAAAAACAAACACACAAAAAAACCTATGAAATTGGAAGATATAAAAAAATGCTGAAAATATTTAAGATAGGAAATTAGGTCTTAAAGTTTCTTCTTGCAGTCGAGAAAGGTGAGTTTTAAGAGCATTCTTAACAGGGATCACTGTGTCTTTATGTCAAAGTTTAATGGGCAATTCATTCCACGTTGCTGGGCCCTGGTATGCAAAAGAACGTTGTCCATATTACTTCGTTTTCATAGTGGGAATAATGAGTATACGATTGTCATAAAAGGAGCGTAAAAATCATGCTGGTATGAACACATATGTGAGGCCAGGTAGGTGGCATCATCTGAAAGATATTTGCTAATGGAGCAAATGCTTCTCAGCTCAAGATATGCAGCCGTGCATATGTTCATGACATGTTTGTGTAATGCGAGAGTACTGTCTAGAGTATCACCTAGGTTTCGTACTGATTGTGTGAATTTAATATTGGTGTTGCTGATATTTATTGTTTGAGGTAAAGTATGAGAAAATCTTTCTGTTGTGATCAGAATTGCCTCAGTTGTATCATCATTCATCTGCATCTTCGTACATGTCATTAATGCGTTCACATCAGAAATGTACCTCTCTACTCCTTGGATGGTAGCATCAACTTCAGTTCGGTGGCTAGACTTGTATAGTTGGGTGTCATCAGGGTAAAATTGGTGAGACACTGGACGATGATCTATGACACTTGAGAGCGGCTGCGTGTATAGAAGGAAGTGAACAGGTCCAAGAACAGACAAGGAAACACCACAACATAGATAAACTTGGCTGGAATGTATTTCATTTGCAGATACAATTTGTGTCCTGCTGACTAAGTAGTGCTTGAACCACAGTAAGGCTGTATTGTCAATGCCAAAGACGCACATGTAATATATCATGGTCTATTGTGTCCAATGTTGTAGACAAATCATGGAGGGTGAGGACTGTTTGTTTGTTTGATTATGATTTTGTAACGTAGCTTTATCAACTTTTCAGTCATATCGCTACGATGTCTGCAGTGAGGCAGTTTATAGTGATGTCTAGCACTGGGGCATCATGCCGCAGACATGTAGCATGATGTCCCACCAGGTCACATTATCCTGACACCAGGCCGACCAGGCCTAACACTAACCTCTTAATGCTGGGCGTCAAGCGAGGCAGTTGTTAGTACCGTTTTTGTAAGTCTTTGGTATTACTTGGCCGGGATCGAACCCACGACCCCCGGCTTCCGAGGCGGACGCTCTAACCACTAGGCCACCGTAGCGGTGGTGATGACTGCAATCTTTCTGCTATCCAAAGCAGAGAGAATGCCATTAAATACATTCAGAAGAGTAGTTTCAGTATTGTGGCAAGGGCGATATGCAAACTGTACATTCCTAAAAAGACTGTTTGAATTCAAATAAGATACAAGTTGGGTTGGAACAACGTTTTCTAAGATGTTGTATATGAACGGGATATTAGAAACTGGTCTTCTTCAGCAGAGGCTTTACAATGGCAGTTTTAAAAAATGATAGGAATTCCCTGGATGAGAGCAACAGTGATGTCGGAATTGGGCCAAGTTCACATCACTTTGGTGCACTATTCATCGCGATTGTCCGTACTAAATTCATAGAGACAGGTTCAAATGCTCCTAGTGATTGTCGCTGAAATTCTGTATCATAACTGTATGGTGAAAACGAGTCAATTGAAATTGTGTTGTCAAGCGTATCTCCAATGGTTTGTACATTGTCACGGAAGTAATTTTCAAACAGGTTCGTAATGTCTTTTGGAGAGAAGGTAGTTGGAAGTGGTGTACATTTGTTCCTTGACATTAGTTTCAATTAGAAATACCATTAAACAATTTGGATTATTTTAAATGCATACAACCAGATATGTCCCTAACAGATCAATAATTGGTACAATGATATTATATTTTATGAACTAAATATGATCTTCTAAACCCAAATATTCTAAAATATATGGATATTTGCGCACATGTGGGATATGTAAACATGTTAAGATCATCAGTACAAAGTGAATTCAAATAATCTGTTTGAACATTTATGGCAATGTTTAGAGTGTCAGTCAACCGTTATTAGTAGTAATTATGGTACATAAAATATAATGGTTCATTAACAGAGTATTTAACAAACATTATGATTTGATAAACTTTGTGTGTGTGTGTGTGTGTGTGTGTGTGTGCCTTCATTGTATGTATTGCAATGAATATGTCATATCTATAACGATATGATAATTGATATTAGAATGATAAATGAAAGTCTGTTGAACTTGGATGACATAGTTGTTTTGTTTTATATTCACCAAGGTGTAGTAATTGTCTGGAAATAAACAAGGTTTCTCGCCGTAAGGCCTCTAGCAGCTCCGCTGTATATTTGTAAGCGGGAACTATTTGCCCTGCATTGTAACCTGAGCAGAATCAACGGGTTATAAATAACCTGTTTGCTGTTGTTACGACGCCCTATACGGGCTCGAAAGGTTACATCGGATGTACGGTGAAAGCGATTCGTAATAGAAAAGATTCCTTTAATATATGACAATCTTGTATTATGCAATTGATGAAAGAACAGACACAGGCGAGATTCTACAACTCAATATCCAATACATAGCGTTATATGTTAACTGTAGAAAATAACAAATGCAAATGATTCACGGTGTTATTGCTAGAGACAAACGAGCTAGGAGATATAATTTATGTTGGGGTTTGGACCGAGACAAGAAAATCTCAGTCAAGGGGGAGGGAGGGGGGTAACATTATTTGTCTTTCCACGAGTCTTGCCCGAGTATGAAGACTTATAATTTAACCACTGCGACTGGGATTTCCTTGTCTCGGTTCAAACTACAACGTTGATTATTGATTACCCAATATTTTCCTTTAAAGTAAAAAGAACTTCACTAGTGTTCACGTCCCAATGTTTCAATTCCGTGCATAAATACAAATATGTAAATGATGGCTGTGGTGTGACCTTTTCATCGGATATACAGTTTATACGCGTGATTAGGTATTATCACATTTAAACTATGGATGTTATATGACATTGACAATTACAAATTAATATTTATTACAAGAAACTGTTTCACTTTATCAGTTCCAATTTTAAACAAATTCACCTACCCACCGTACAAAAGACCCTCGAAATATGGACCCTAGCGGATAACCATGTACAAAACTTTCAAGTTCTCGATTCTTTGGAAGAACAAAATTCTGTTTTGGAAATATGGCACTGCAGTGAAATTTGATTTTGGATTATTTTGTTTACGGATAAATAATTCCTTCTGACTTATAAGGGCATTATCTGTCAATAAATAATGCAGGTATACTTTTGATTCAACTGGGGCACAATGCTGATGGTTGACAAAATTAGAATAAAGCATTTTTGACATAACATATTTCTGGCTGTTGCCAAGTTTTCCGTAGTCGTTAAGAGAGTTGTGAGGCCTTGAAGTGTACAGGGCTATAGCCAATGTGCACGAAGCAGTGTTTTCTGTCATTGTTCATTTCATACAGCATTGAGAATTTTATCTTATATGTAGCGCAGTCAATTTTCAGATCAACGTCGTTAAATGCAGCTAACAGTATATAATTTGTTTCATACGAAGTGTTTAAAACTAGTTAGGTAGCTTTAGCTATAGTTATTAACGCTGACCTGAAAATGTATTGAGCTAGGCATGCACACAGGTCAAACCCGACCATGCTGGTTGGAAAACGAACTAGCATAATATCAAAACCTTGAAATATTTGCATACGTGTATTTGTCTCTGTCAAATTGTTTATGCATGATGTTTTCTCAAAGATGGATTGACCTTAAGTTACTATGTTTTTATTATATATTTCTTGTTGTTGTTTGATTTTAAAACAGCTACGTCAGGCACAGCAGAAGATAAAAAGGGTTTCTTTTGCTTTTTAAAAAGAGTTTTGAGGGCATGGACACCTTGACTGAGACGATATGTCTGAAATGACGATTAAGATAAGAAACGTAATGTTAGCAAAACAGCTGAATTTCTCTGTCGCATGGGTGAGAAAAAAGGAGAACTATATGTCAGAAAACGGTTTGAATGCAACATATGTCAAATGTTTTTTTTTCAAATAAAAACGTCAAGCCTGCTTCTACGATGCTTACACAAGAAATAAACGAGTTAGCTCCCATTAGCACAGCCATTCACTTTTTTCTCATACCCTTTTTCATTCCTAATTGTTGTCCTTACAGGCTTTACTCTTGCTATCATTGATGTATTTGTATATGTCTTCGTATTACTACTATTCATTGCATACATGTATATTGTATCTGTCATCAAGCACCATCAATACCGTAACCTCGCTGATCTGGAAAATTAGTCAGGATTTCCGGATTTTCAATACCTTGAAGCAACAAGGGGTTCTACAGACTCTAGCCGTAGGAATGAGGAAAAATATTCAGAAAAAGATAAAAATTCAAGACAGATTTATTCTTAACTTTTCTGATACTTTTTCAATTATTTTGTCAGGATAAAATATGAAGAGAACTATTTTCTACCAATTACAAATAAATTTTGCAGCACAGAAATATCTATTTGATTCCAAGCATGTCGGAAGTTTCTCCACTTTTTCAAAAGTTAGCTTCATAAGTTTCCTGAATGAATGTTAAATAAAAGTGAACCGGCCACGAAGGGTCATTATTCACTGTTTTATCTTTTAAAAGAAAGTTATTTAATTTTTCGCGTTGGGTAAGGAATGGTGCCACATCCCCACGGTCGTTTATGCACACATAGTGTGCTGTTTAATTTGGTCGTCATGTCGCGCCCCTATTGAGGGACTATCGACACGAATGTAGGACCTGGGTGAGTGGGAATGGATCAAACTTGCACTCAACACTATCAACCAATCGGAAGGAGTGTGCTAGAGGTGCAATGGCACCAAATAATGACTGGTGAAAACTGGTTTTCACGTCTAGTCATTTTGAAGGTTTCTGGTCGCGAGATAGGAGGAAAAGATCCGATAAGCCAGCCCATGTATGTCGACAGCCTTGAAACGCCCTAGCTATACTTATTTCACATCAGGTCCAGTTTCACTAATGGACGGAAAATATACCAAAAATGTGCTAGCCACCTGAGTAATTAAATCAATTTTTTTGTAGTTGAAGATTTTTTCTAACTCCTAACATACCAATGTTTCTAGTACCCAGTGTACGTATTGTAAGTCTCTACATAAATTTCCTACCTCTTACAAATGCTCAGATTGGTTGTATACTTTGAAATAAGTGCTTTTGTTTCTAAGTCCAAATAACTTAACCAAAATTAACTGGTAAAGTTCGTCTGCTAATATAATAAGAAATCTGGAATTTAAAAATTCTTTATTCCTTACTTTATTGAGACTAATATTTTGTACATCAATATATAGTAAATACAATTTTCATTTCCAATAATTTAGCTCTAAAATATTTATGATAATTTGAATCTCTTTCTCTAACCTTAACTCTTCACAAATCCGAAATTTTGAACGTTGACTTTTATATACAATGCACATGTAAGTGCTCTGGTAAACAAAGCATGGATGGGTGAGAACTCTAATCAACTCCAATTGGCCAGCCCGAAAAGACATTGCCGTAGGAACACCACCTCGTGATTGAAATTCATACATAACTCCGTTCTTTAAATTCACCTGCATTCATGCGATACTTGCAAACATGGTCTGAAATCACAAACGTACCAGAATATATGAATATGATGTTTGGCTGTTTTTTTTAGGTATTTACATTGTTGTACAAAATACGCGAGATTTCGATGCACGAAGGGCCATTTCAAAATGGATAGGCACTACAAATAATGTGTTACGACTATAATCAACTAATTTGATGATACGTAAAGTAGCTCCGTACCATAGTGTAAGATCACGTTACATTTTCAAATACCACACTCAGAAGTCAAGAAATAAATGATTATTAAAGAGCACGTGTCTCCGGCATAGTTCTCGACAAAAAATGAATGATGCACATCGAGCACGTCCAGAAAATGGTATACGGCCATTTGTCACTTTTGAGATAAATCCAATCTGATGAAAGTAGATTTTATAAATTTATCTTAGCTGCTACTTCGTTATCTTTGAAGCATATAGCAAATTGTTATTATTTCTTATATTTATTTTAACAGCAAAACAATGTGTAATGTAGGTACGTGAGGAGTCAGTTATATACGTGTGTGTGTGTGTGTGTGGACAGAAGATTACCTGTTTTTCACGGCATGTAAATGGTACGCGCAGTAAACGTCTAACAGAGACATTGATTACAATAAACTTTCATTTGACATATTCTGGCCTAAAGGCAGATTACATATTCCTTGATGTTACACCATGATACATGCGCCTGGAGAAATAGTAACACACTTAACGATACATGTGTATGATGTTTTTCTTTGAAATATCTGAAAGTGATAAAAGGACCGGTTGAAAGACTCTTCATTCGTATGACATAAGTATAATTTCATACAAAGCTGTTTTTCTTTGGTTTTGAAAAGAACTTAAAACATGATTGTAATGCAATTTGCCACAAAAAATTTAGAGAATTGAACCTATGTTATAATATAGGGACATTTTTGTTTCATGACTTGTCGAGCTGTCTCTGAAGTCGTTGAGGCAGCTATTTACTAAACAACTTCGACACGGACACCTACGTCTTTGACAGTGACACCTACGTTCTTTTTTTTTATTCGCTTCTCACTATATCACTAAAGACACAGTGGTCCCTTTTAAAAGTGCTCTTAAGACTCACCTGTTTCGACTGCAGTGACAAACTTAGCGACCTAATCATGTTTTGTATCTTATATGTTTTCAGCATGTTTTTATGTTTTCCAATTTCATTGTTTTTGTCATTTGTTGTTCAGTAGTGTAGTCATATCATTATTGATGGTGTAAAGCGCTGAGAGCTTCGAAAGATTAGGCGCTATACAAAGTCCTCATTATTATTATTATTATTATTATTATTATTATTATTATTATTATTATTATTATTGTTATTATTATTATTATATTCAGATTTTATTATTGCTTACTTTGTACTATAGTATGCAGGTCATTATATTTAAATAAAAAAAGAAGAGTTGTCATTTACTGACTTATTGAAGACCGCAGGTGCGAGACGACACAACCCTTCCGGCGAATTAAAACATTGTGCATTCTACCGGAACAATAATTTTTTTCTTTCGCAATCTTTTTAGCAATCCTAGAATATTCCCCTCATCGATTCGTTGTATGTTTTTTAACGACGCTCATCTGCTAATGAATCCGGTCTACAGTAACTAATGAATCATCATAAATACAAAAAATTATATGAATATTGTATATAAATATTGGTAATTCATGTTTTGATCATCACTGTGGACACCTTTACAAATGACCTGAATCTGTAATTATTGTACCGATGTTAATAACCGAACTATCTTCAATAACAGACATCCAGGGCATATGTCACTCCATAGTACTGACAGATAGACAGATGTGGACCACTGCATTACGTGAACCGAACGCAGAAATGCTGTAATTTTTTTGAATGAGTAAGTTCAGCATATTAGTCATTTCTAGATCGATTAAACACATATTACATGCTTCTAATATACCTTCATAAATGCGAGAAATAATTGCATAGCTTTTGGATTATGATGTAGTTGTTTTGAGTAAAACGCCACTTTCCAGAGCACGATAGGCCAAACATGGCGGCGAGTATAATTGGTGGAGGAAGGACCCGGGAAAACCCTTGTAAAATAAGAACCATCCATAATTCTGGGCAGCAATCACATTTCCATATCGGCCCGGGACTCGAAATGAGGTGGACAGAGGTGAGATGGCTTTGATCTGTCAAGGTATTTTATGTTAAAATAATTATCTTAAATGATTATTTTATGACATTTGAATTAATGACTGAAGAAACATATTGACCAGCATATCCCATGCCAACAAAACGTATTTGTTTCTTCTCTTTCATTTTAGAATTTTAAAAAAGAAATATTCTTGACTTTCGCCAAAAAGAAACAAGGACATGAATATCTTAGGAAAATAGTTGTAATATTAGATTTGATCAGCTCTGTATACACTAATAAGTCCTTTTTTATGAATTGACCGCTTTGTCTATAATTTGATTGGATGAAAATGGTCACGTGATACTGATCTGGATTTTTTTTTATAGACATCAATATATTCTATGGACTACTTTTGGTTTCCTGTTTCCAGGTCATTCGATGTGAAGTTTTACCTAGATCAACGGTAACATTAACAAGAAGCCCCCACCAACCCACCCTTGTGATTTCTGATAAAAAAAAAATCGCAAGCCCCAGATTAAATTGTTCATTAGAAGTTAAAACAATGTAATTGTACAGACTTTCTTGGACTCCAACACTAACCACTTTTACCGAAGAAGGCATATGGCAGGCTTTACAAACCATTATTTGGAAATTATTGCATTTCGCCTCGACAACATATTCCAACAGCATTTATAAAATGTCAGGATCATATGTCAAGCAAAGAGATCTCACGCGATGTTGCTCTTGAAAGATAGAAATTTAATAGAAAGAAACAACAACAACAACTTATGCTATAACAACATGTCCATACGCAAGCGTAATGCTAGTAAAATGAAATAGAATGATTTAAACAGCATCAACCATTTCTTATGTTTTTAAAATAATGATCATAACAATATATCACTGGCATGACCCGCTATGACACAAACTTATGTTACCGTATAAAGAATCGATGATTCTTGGCTAGCCAGGATCGGGTTTTGTATTCTGTCGCAGTTAAGAGGTTATTGAAAGAAAACTGCGATCTACATAAAAGTGAATATTGTCTAGATGAAATCTGCTGAGCTGATGCTAGAAAGGAAGCAAATCGAAATTATAATGTTATGTATTTATCGATTTGTAAATTTTACCTAATCACTCACAAAGCTGTAGTCTTCCTCTGTATGATAGTGGCTTGCTGTCGCCGTAATCTTCCTCTGTATGATTGTGGCTTGCTGTCGCTGTGGTCTTCCTCTGTATGATAGTCGATTGCTATCGCTGTGATCTTCCTCTGCATGATAGTGGCTTGCTGTCGCTGTGGTCATCCTCTGTGTGATAGTGGATTGCCGTTGCTGTGGTATTCCTCTGTATGATAGTGGCTTGCTATCGCCGTAGTCTTCCTCTGTAAGACAGTGGCTTGCTGTCGCTGTAGTCTTCCTCTGTATGATTGTGGATTGCTGTCGCTGTGGTCTTCCTCTGTATGATAGTGGTTTGCTATCGCTGTGATCTTCCTTTGCATGATAGTGGCTTGCTATCGCCGTAGTCTTCCTCTGTATGATAGTGGCTTGCTGTCGCTGTGGTCTTCCTCTGCGTGATAGTGGCTTGCTGTCGCTGTAGTCTTCCTCTGTATGATAGTGGCTTGCTGTCGCCGTAGTCTTCTTCTGTATGATAGTGGCTTGCTGTCGCTGTGGTCTTCTTCTGTATGATAGTGGATTGCTATCGCTGTGATCTTCCTCTGCATGATAGTGGCTTGCTGTCGCTGTGGTCTTCCTCTGTGTTATAGTGGCTTGCTGCCGCTGTGGTCTTCCTCTGTGTGATAGTGGATTGCTGATGGTGTGGTATTCCTCTGTATGATAGTGGCTTGCTATCGCCGTAGTCTTCCTCTGTAAGACAGTGGCTTGCTGTCGCTGTAGTCTTCTTCTGTATGATAGTGGATTGATGTCGCTGTGGTCTTCCTCTGTATGAAAGTGGCTTGCTGTCGCTGTGGTCTTCCTCTGTATGATAGTTTATGGTGAGTACATCAAAACAGGCAATGCGAAACCTACTGTAATTGTGTTGTCTTTCCTGTATGTTGATGGTGGCAAATCTGTCGAAACTATAAGTCTTAACCCTAGCGTATTAAACATAGTCGAAACCCTTTAGTTACAAAAAGCTCTTCGGTGTTTTATAAAGAATGTAATGAAATGTCGTTAGCATTGTTATACTAACAGAGCAGCATGAAATTTAACATCATTCAGAATAGATACACAGATTCAACTGAAACTAATGAAACAACAGAGCTCTCAGGTGTCAGAAACGATCAAATTAAAGTACATGAAATATATACTTAAACTGGTCAAAATCTCTAAAATGCTTACTGAGCTATTTCATTACCAGAAAGCCTTTGTGAGATAAGAATCCGATTGGAAGATACATAACAAGAATACAGTATCTTATATTTCCACTTGATATGATATCATCATTTTAATTGAATACGAAGACTACATTTGTAGAAAATACAGACATATATCATGCAAGACGAAACTGGAAAACAATATAAATTTATGTTCTCAAAACCATTTTAAAGGTTAAATCGAAAATTTCATTATGATATGATTGATTTAAAATATATAACCCCTGTTATAGGACGTTTTTTATATTAGGGAAAGAGAGTACGAATAATCCGTGGCTGACCCGTGCCCAATATAGTATTGCGGATCCATGCGATAGACCAAGAGACCTTTAGTGAGGATCCGGAGTGAAATCTAGATAATGTCCTTCTATCGTGCAAAAGTGTTACGGCTATGAATACAATCCGAGATGCGGCTGCAGGTGCAACTGTGATGTTAACACCCGGTACCAAGGCGAAAAGATTTAATACTACCATTTTACATTAGATTATATCGCTACATGTTACGCCTTATCACCTAGTTAATATGCCTTCATTTCTTTTTAGCATGTTGATTGGTGATAGTAGAGCGTTGTTAATGCCTTGGCTTATTCCTCCTTTACTGCTATATAGTGTCTTTGTCAGCAGGTTTATTGATCCTTGAAAAAATCATTCATTTTTTTTAAATGTCTGTCTTGATCAACATTTACTTCATTGTGTAATCTAATGAAATAAATTTATATTTTACAGTCTTCACGTTTATGTCTTCATATGTGTATTTGAGTCAATGGGTGTCTTCCGTTAGTCATGTAAGAGACGAATGCCCACTTCTATCGTAACGTAGGCTTTACAAATGGTCAGGACGTAAATTCTCGAAATCAAAAGACAAATCAAGATCAATCAATTAAAAATAAGTTATGAACTGAACGAAGAATGTTTCGTACTTCAAAGTCATATTTCTTTCAGTAATATGTTTTTCCCACGTTGTCTTGGACTTCTGTACCGTAAGTAAAGATTTCTTATTCGTTTAGTCTTTGACATTGAAACGTGAAGTTATTTCATCTCCTGTTTTTCTTCTTCTTTTACGATCTACGGATAGTTTCAATGAATATTCATGTGATATTTAAGAGCGAAACTTCATTAATATCATCTCACACAATCTGTCCGGTAATGAAGTATTCCATTCCTTCACCTGTCATTGTTAAAAGGTTCCACAACTGTGTAATTAATTGTCACAAGTTTAACTTTAAAAAAAAGTGTATAAGATCTGCTATGCTTTGAGTTTACTTTTGTTGTATTGTTTCTTTTCTTCTTTTTCTGAACTTCTGATAAAGATGGAAAGAGAGACTAGTTGATAACAAACTAATTCCAATATAATACAGTTCTGGTCATTATATTGACGGCACCATACCTCCTCGTCACGGTACCAAGAATGAGGTCAAACTTTACTTGTTAATGCTGTCCAAACACATGTATACATATGTTTCAGGCGATGTCCTTGTTATTTGTGATCTGACAGGATAACGGCATCTATTTCATTTCTTCAGGATGACCACCGGTAACGTTTCATTATTAAAGATACAATCTTTGCGAAACGTAATCTAGTTACGCTAATCTGATATATTTTATCGACAATTTAAATAATTGGTAGTAAAAAATACGCCCAGTGCATATATTGGTTTAATTACTGCTATATGCAAGAAATTTAAATGTTAGGTAAAAGTTATAAACAAATACAGAACAGCAAAAAATAAAATATCCACTCCTAGAATAATGAAACAAATATTATTTCAAAACTAATTTGCAATCCATTTCTAACGTACCTTAAAGGAGAGTTTATTGCGCATTGTGTACGGTGCAGTGCAGAAAGATAGATTGTGCAGAATAGTTCAGGTGCGTACAATAGATTACCTAATTAACATAAAACGACCGATATAATCTATGATATACAGCTAAGGGCACTTTAAGTGAGAAAAGAGGTAAACTAACTTGGTTTAAGATGTGGATTTTAGAAGGCGTTTCAGTTCAACTTTTTGCAAGCCCAACTACAAATTATTTTATTTCTCAAAAAAAAACTAGACATACTTTCTGAAATCATTTGAACCATGTCCATTGTAAGCGAAAAAGGATGTCATCAACCATCATTTTTAAACAGACGCCAATGCTGAATGCATGTCTCAAAAAACAAGTATAGCTGTCACGGGAATCATTATTTAATCTTGACATTATTATGACGTACTACACCCCGTTATCTCTTACGCATTTTGGGAAATCTTCATTCTGACATCGCAAGGATAATTCGTCTTATTACCAGACAATCCTATTGTTTTTGGCATAGTATGACATCATTGTGCTGAAACTACTTAGATGAACGTCAAGATCAAAGTGTGGCTTTTTTCTTTTTATCAGCTGATAAATATTACGCACGTATTCTTTGAGATCTGTCATTTATGTTTAACTATAAATCGGTAGACCGTAGCAAACGTAACTAAGATCTTTGATTGATTCTCTTGGGACAAGACTCGAATAAATATATGAGACAAGGTAACATTGCAGCTAAACGATTGAACGTCTAGAATTGCTAGCAAACAATGTAATGAAAGGTCAAGTAGGAAAACAAATTCAAACAAATATCCTCGACATGCCTTTGGTCGTAATATAACATTTATAGCTCTTTCAGCGTGTTGACTAAGATATTAATACAATTAAAAGAAAATGATTTAGAATATTAGTTGAATACAAAAGTATCTTATAAATTCGGTGTCATTGTTTAATTTTGGAGAGATAAAGCATTTACAGCGTGTAAAAGAAATCAGGTCCGTTGTTGTAAAAGACATTTCACAGTTAACTCCAAAGGTTTTATACGATGCTCATTCTTATGAGAAATTGTTTTGATTCACTTATACATTTAATGTTTTTTTAGCTGCCTAAGAATATTACAAATATCATAGTTTCATCTTTTCATTCAAAGCTAAGGAAAGTTACAATAACTTTAGATAACAACTCCACAAATCTACGTTACTGCCAGATAATATTGTCACTCGTCAGGGTTGTGAACTTGCTATCAACCAATTAAGCTACTGATATATGAACTCTGAAGGTCGATTAAAACTATTTTCAACAAACTAGACAATTCATAGAGCATCTTGAAAATGACTGTATCATTACAAATGAACACATTATGGACAGTAGCGAGGTATTCCAAATATGATTACTGGTAGATATGTCAAATATCTACGTGCTAGATCTAACTTTAATCTGATTAAGAACAATTATCTCAACAAGTAGGAAGTCGTGTAATTAAATTCTTTTTTTCTTCTGATCCTTGTAGCAGTTTCTTAATTAGCATATCACGGCAAATATACCTCAAATTTCAATACATCCATATATCATTGAACTGGGTGTGTCTTGACGATTTGTGAATACATTTCGCTCTTGTTTAAAGCTTTGTTCTGGTGTGTTGTTAACTTTGTGAAAGATGAATAAAGCTGATTCCGTTGTATAATTTAGCTAAGCCAGTGAGAATCAACGACAAAGTTGTGGTTTTGTCTCACTCATATATCAGGTCACCAGTGCCAAACAGGCATTGCTACTAAACCAAATCCGTGCAAGGTGAGAATTAGACCTCTAATACATGTCACACTTAATAAATGAAATCCGTGTAACGTGAGACTCATTTTTAAACATATCGCCCCTCTAAAAAGGAAATATGTGCAACGTGAGAGACTTTAAATACGGGCACACCTAATAAATGAAATCCGTGTAACGTGAGACTTAAACTTAAAACACGTGACACACCTAATAAATGAAATCTGCGTAAAATGAGATTCAACCTGGCACACATACATGAAATCTGTGCAACGTGAGACTCAGACTTTAAACACATGGCACACCTAATAAATTAAATCTGTACAACGTGAGACTTAGACTTTAAACACATGGCACCCCTAATAAATGAAATCTGTACAACGTGGGACTTAGACTTTATACACATGGAACCCCTAATAAATGAAATCTGTACAACGTGAGACTTAGACTTTAAACACATGGCACCCCTAATAAATGAAATATGTACAACGTGAGACTTAGACTTTAAACACGTTGCACACGTGGCACACCTATTAAATTAAATCTGCGTAAAGTGAGATTCATCTTGGCACACATTATACATGAAATCTGTGCAACGTGAAACTCAGACTTTAAACGCATGGCACACCTAACGAATGAAATCTGTACAACGTGAGAATTAGAATTTAAACACATGGAATACCTAATAAATGAAATCTGTACAACGTGAGAATTAGACTTTAAACACATGGCACCCCTAATAAATGAAATATGTACAACGTGAGACTTAGACTTTAAACACGTGGCACACCTATTAAATTAAATCTGCGTAAAGTGAGATTCATCTTGGCACACATTATACATGAAATCTGTGCAACGTGAGACTCAGACTTTAAACGCATGGCACACCTAATAAATGAAATCTGTACAACGTGAGAATTGTACTTTAAACACATGGAATACCTAATAAATGAAATCTGTACAACGTGAGAATTAGACTTTAAACACATGGAATACCTAATAAATGAAATCTGTACAACGTGAGAATTAGACTTTAAACACATGGCACCCCTAATAAATGAAATATGTACAACGTGAGACTTAGACTTTAAACACGTGGCACCATTATTAAATTAAATCTGCGTAAAGTGAGATTCGTCTTGGCACACACTATACATGAAATCTGTGCAACGTGAGACTCAGACTTTAAACGCATGGCACACCTAATAAATGAAATCTGTACAACGTGAGAATTATACTTTATACACATGGAATACCTAATAAATGAAATCTGTACAACGTGAGAATTAGACTTTAAACACATGGAATACCTAATAAATGAAATCTGTACAACGTGAGAATTAGAATTTAAACACATGGAATACCTAATAAATGAAATCTGTACGAAATGAGACTTAGACTTTAAACACATGGAACCCCTAATAAATAAAATATGTACAACGTGAGACTTAGACTTTAAACACGTGGAACACCTATTAAATTAAATCTAGGTAAAGTGAGATTCAGCTTGGCACACATTATACATGAAATCTGTGCAACGTGAAAATCAGACATTAAACGCATGGCACACCTAATAAATTAAATTTGTACAACGTGAGAACTAGACTTTAAACACATGGAATACCTAATAAATGAAATCCGAACAAGGTGCGAATTAGACTTTAAACACATGGAATACCTAATAAATGAAATCTGTACAACGTGAGAATTAGACTTTAAACACATGGAATACCTAATAAATGAAATCTGTGCAACGTGAGAATTAGACTTTAAACACATGGAATACCTAATAAATGAAATCTGTACAACGTGAGACTTAGACTTAAAACACATGGAATACCTAATAAATGAAATCTGTACAACGTGAGAATTAGACTTTAAACACATGGAACCCCTAATAAATAAAATATGTACAACGTGAGACTTAGACTTTAAAAACGTGGCACACCTATTAAATTAAATCTGCGTAAAGTGAGATTCAGCTTGGCACACATTATACATGAAATCTGTGCAACGTGAAAATCAGACTTTAAACGCATGGCACACCTAATAAATTAAATTTGTACAACGTGAGAACTAGACTTTAAACACATGGAATACCTAATAAATGAAATCCGAACAAGGTGAGAATTAGACTTTAAACACATGGAATACCTAATAAATGAAATCTGTACAACGTGAGAATTAGACTTTAAACACATGGAATACCTAATAAATGAAATCTGTACAACGTGAGAATTAGACTTTAAACACATGGAATACCTAATAAATGAAATCTGTGCAACGTGAGAATTAGACTTTAAACACATGGAATACGTAATAAATGAAATCTGTACAACGTGAGAATTAGACTTTAAACACATGGAATACCTAATAAATGAAATCTGTACAACGTGAGACTTAGACTTTAAACACATGGAATACCTAATAAATGAAATCTGTACAACGTGAGAATTAGACTTTAAACACATGGAATACCTAATAAATGAAATCTGTACAACGTGAGAATTAGATTTTAAACACATGGAATCCCTAATAAATAAAATATGTACAACGTGAGACTTAGACTTTAAACACATGGAATACCTAATAAATGAAATCTGTACAACGTGAGAATTAGACTTTAAACACATGGAACCCCTAATAAATAAAATATGTACAACGTGAGACTTAGACTTTAAACACATGGAATACCTAATAAATGAAATCTGTACAACGTGACAATTAGACTTTAAACACATGGAATACCTAATAAATGAAATCTGTACAACGTGAGAATTAGACTTTAAACACATGGAATACCTAATAAATGAAATCTGTACAACGTGAGACTTAGACTTTAAACACATGGAACCCCTAATAAATAAAATATGTACAACGTGAGACTTAGACTTTAAACACATGGAATACCTAATAAATGAAATCTGTACAACGTGAGAATTAGACTTTAAACACATGGAACCCCTAATAAATAAAATATGTACAACGTGAGACTTAGACTTTAAACACATGGAATACCTAATAAATGAAATCTGTACAACGTGAGAATTAGACTTTAAACACATGGAATACCTAATAAATGAAATCTGTACAACGTGAGAATTAGACTTTAAACACATGGAATACCTAATAAATGAAATCTGTACAACGTGAGACTTAGACTTTAAACACATGGAATACCTAATAAATGAAATCTGTACAACGTGAGACTTAGACTTTAAACACATGGAATACCTAATAAATGAAATCTGTACAACGTGAGAATTAGACTTTAAAAACGTGGCACACCTATTAAATTAAATCTGCGTAAAGTGAGATTCAGCTTGGCACACATTATACATGAAATCTGTGCAACGTGAAAATCAGACTTTAAACGCATGGCACACCTAATAAATTAAATTTGTACAACGTGAGAACTAGACTTTAAACACATGGAATACCTAATAAATGAAATCCGAACAAGGTGAGAATTAGACTTTAAACACATGGAATACCTAATAAATGAAATCTGTACAACGTGAGAATTAGACTTTAAACACATGGAATACCTAATAAATGAAATCTGTACAACGTGAGACTTAGACTTTAAACACATGGAATACCTAATAAATGAAATCTGTACAACGTGAGACTTAGACTTTAAACACATGGAATACATAATAAATGAAATCTGTACAACGTGAGAATTAGACTTTAAACACATGGAATACCTAATAAATGAAATCTGTGCAACGTGAGAATTAGACTATAAACACATGGAATACGTAATAAATGAAATCTGTACAACGTGAGAATTAGACTTTAAACACATGGAATACCTAATAAATGAAATCTGTACAACGTGAGAATTAGACTTTAAACACATGGAATACCTAATAAATGAAATCTGTACAACGTGAGAATTAGATTTTAAACACATGGAACCCCTAATAAATAAAATATGTACAACGTGAGACTTAGACTTTAAACACATGGAATACCTAATAAATGAATTCTGTACAACGTGAGAATTAGCCTTTAAACACATGGAACCCCTAATAAATAAAATATGTACAACGTGAGACTTAGACTTGAAACACATGGAATACCTAATAAATGAAATCTGTACAACGTGACAATTAGACTTTAAACACATGGAATACCTAATAAATGAAATCTGTACAACGTGAGAATTAGACTTTAAACACATGGAATACCTAATAAATGAAATCTGTACAACGTGAGACTTAGACTTTAAACACATGGAATACCTAATAAATGAAATCTGTACAACGTGAGACTTAGACTTTAAACACATGGAATACCTAATAAATGAAATCTGTACAACGTGAGAATTAGACTTTAAAAACGTGGCACACCTATTAAATTAAATCTGCGTAAAGTGAGATTCAGCTTGGCACACATTATACATGAAATCTGTGCAACGTGAAAATCAGACTTTAAACGCATGGCACACCTAATAAATTAAATTTGTACAACGTGAGAACTAGACTTTAAACACATGGAATACCTAATAAATGAAATCCGAACAAGGTGAGAATTAGACTTTAAACACATGGAATACCTAATAAATGAAATCTGTACAACGTGAGAATTAGACTTTAAACACATGGAATACCTAATAAATGAAATCTGTACAACGTGAGAATTAGACTTTAAACACATGGAATACCTAATAAATGAAATCTGTACAACGTGAGACTTAGACTTTAAACACATGGAATGCCTTATAAATGAAATCTGTACAACGTGAGACTTAGACTTTAAACACATGGAATACCTAATAAATGAAATCTGTACAACGTGAGAATTAGACTTTAAACACATGGAATACCTAATAAATGAAATCTGTACAACGTGAGAATTAGACTTTAAACACATGGAATACCTAATAAATGAAATCTGTACAACGTGAGAATTAGATTTTAAACAAATGGAATACCTAATAAATGAAATCCGTACAACGTGAGAATTAGACTTTAAAGAAATGGAATACCTAATAAATGAAATCCGTACAACGTGAGAATTAGACTTTAAACACATGGAATACCTAATAAATGAAATCTGTACAACGTGAGAATTAGACTTTAAACACATGGAATACCTAATAAATGAAATCTGTACAACGTGAGAATTAGACTTTAAACACATGGAATACCTAATAAATGAAATATGTACAACGTGACACTTAGATTTTAAACACATGAAATACCTAATAAATGAAATCTGTACAACGTGAGACTTAGACTTTAAACACATGGAATACCTAAAAAATGAAATATGTACAACGTGAGAATTGGACTTTAAACACATGGAATACCTAATAAATGAAATCTGTACAACGTGAGAATTAGACTTTAAAGACATGGAATACCTAATAAATGAAATCTGTACAACGTGAGAATTAGACTTTAAACACATGGAATACCTTAATAAATGAAATCTGTACAACGTGAGAATTAGACTTTAAACACATGGAATACCTAATAAATGAAATCCGTACAACGTGAGAATTAGACTTTAAACACATGGAATACTTAATAAATGAAATCTGTACAACGTGAGAATTAGACTTTAAACACATGGAATACCTAATATATGAAATATGTACAACGTGAGACTTAGATTTTAAACACATGGAATACCTAATAAATGAAATCTGTATAACGTGAGAATTAGACTTTATACACATGGAATACCTAATAAATCAAATCTGTACAACGTGAGACTTAGACTTTAAACACATGGAATACCTAATAAATGAAATCTGTACAACGTGAGAATTAGACTTTAAACACATGGAATACCTAATAAATGAAATATGTACAACGTGAGAATTTGACTTTAAACACATGGAATACGTAATAAATGAAATCTGTACAACGTGAGAATTAGACTTTAAACACATTTAATACCTAATAAATGAAATCTGTACAATGTGAGACTTAGACTGGCACCCTTAAAAAACGAAATCAGTGCGATGTGGCACTCAGACTTTAAACACATTGTCACCGAATTAGGCGAAAATTTAATTTATTTTTTAATTGAATTACAAACTAATTGCACCATTTTTTTTGTTTCGTCGTACATGCGTTACCTGGGGTGAATAAGTGGTTTTCTCCAAGGTAAGCGGCTTGTAACGATTTGCATGTGCCTGACTTCGAATTACATGAAGTCCGGAACATTAGAATCACGGGGTGCACGGCAATTTTGCCGTGATTTCTGCTCGCCTATTTGAGGGTATATAAGGCAGAATATTACTAATAAATATTACGGGACCAAAAGTATCTTATCACAGGAAAGATAGCTCGTCTTTCAATCTCCAGCCAAAAGGGTGAGTGTTAAATTTATATTTCGTTTTATTGTGAATTTTATTCAGTTGATCATTTCATATAATGATGCCTTTATTACAATGCAGATTTTAAACGTGGAATATTTGGAATTACTAGTCACTATTAGACTTTAAATGCAATAGCGTAATCTAAGGTTTAGATTATTTTTTGAGACAACTATATTAGTCTGGTTTCTTTATTGTAGCTGATAACATCTCTGATAGCGTCTTTGAGATCGTAGCTGACATTGTAGATGATTTGTTGCGGAACATCTCTGATAACATCTCTGATATCGTAGCTGAAATTGTAGCTGATATTGTAGCGGAGTATCTCTGTTTGTCGGATTGTCTGTCCGTCTACATCTGTCGTGACGTGTAAATATCCGGAAATCTAAAAGTCCGAGTGTCGGATCTGTCTAGAGTTGTAAACATCCGGGGCGGCATCTAGGGTATTGAGGAACGTTAGTTCTAGTAGATGTTGTATGCTGTCTGTACGTATAACTGTGGTGGATCCGTGAAGGGCAAGTGACCGATAAAAGTATTGTGTCAACCCTAGGTATTCGGGGAAACTGGGCGGCGATTCAACTGTTGGTGAATCGTACGGTTATACAGGGTCGAGACACATGTGTGTGTTGCAATTGTAATATAATTGAATACATTGTTGTATTTACATAGTTACTTCAAATCACAATATAATTTCAAGGGATTGCATGAATCTCAATAAAAGTTAGCAACTTGATTAAATACATGTATATGTTCGTGCTAGTTGTCGCAATCCATACGTACGATAGTATAGTTTTATGTTTTGTGTTTGTTATCGCAATTTATACTTGCGTTAATATAACTTTTGTAAAGGTTCCTTGGATCTGTGTATAGTCCAAGAGATTCCTTTGTATCTGTGTTTTATTTTGTATTAATATTTCATTTATTCATGTATTGTGAATGGTTGTGAGTGTAATTGTGGGTTGAACGCATGAGTTATTGTGTTGATATATCATTATTTTTCATTAATAATTTATTTCATAAATTTATAGTTTCTTTCACATATTGTGTTTGTGTTGTTCATTTAATCCACCATCCTCTCGGTAACAATTCTATTACACACATGGCGCCACTAAAAAACAAAATCCGTGCAATGTGAGACTTAGACTTTCAACACGTATATTAATTAAATGTACATATATATGGTAACATTGCTCAAGGCACTGATAAAGGAAATAATTATTCTCAAACTTGTCTGTCAGTGGCGTCGCTAAGGTTTGTGTCACACAGTGCGGTAACTCATAGTGTTACCCCCATGGACTTCCTTCCTGCATAAAACTTCAAACATTTTATAGACAGTTATGTGTGGTACCTCATATTGTCCCCATGGACCTTCTTGATGCACAAAAGTTCAAAATGTTGTTGTCACCACCTCTGATTGTGTCACCTGGTTCGTTCCATGCGCACCCCACCACCTATCGCAGCCCCTACGTGATAATTCTACTGTCTATAATGATGTATTATTTTACATAATCAGGAAATAATAAGACTAAATAATCTCATTTACAACTTACATTTAGCTAAGCCTTGCAAAACCTGTTTGAGCTGATCATACTGACCTAATGAGACAGCATGAAATTATTACCTGCTGCAGGGCATTCAGTTATCTTTTTAAACAAATATATCTATCAGGTGTGTTTCCGCTAATGTGTATGCATTAAAAGACTTGAAGCAACTGTAAAGCTCTTGCAAATGCTGCACTATGACTACAGATCACAACAAAAATGATTGCAATGTGCATTTATGTCCTAATGGTCCCATTGCAGTAGAAACGCTAATCTTATGAGTTGTAAAACCTTGCCATACTAACATGATAGTGTTATAGCATACTTTAAAACTGGGGCAATGGTTGAAGGATATACAAAAAGACTACCCTTTGTCCCATTAAAACTGGGGCAATGGTTGAAGGATATACAAAAAGACTACCCTTTGTCCCAATATTTCTCTTTAGATATTTTACTTAGATTACAAAGCTTCATAATTTACTGTTACCAACATCTTACCTTTTTTTTTGAACTATTTGGTTTTCTATATCGCTGGTTGATATTAAACCTTTTAGTATTTTTAAACATGTATAAATACAACTTATTGTATAGCGCTAAATAGCCTAAATGTGCTGGTGCGCTGTTGAAAATTAATTAATCAACAAAACTTATCTCAATTAAGGTGTTGCTCAAGGTTTTAAATTCTACATGGGCATTCAAGTTTATGAGATGCAAGTGATGTTTTAAAATAACTAATCTCTCTATGTATTAACCAAATCACATCACTGTTTCCGTCAACAGTGGATTGAAAATCCTACAGTGAATCGAGGATTTCAGGATTTAGATAATTCGCGTAAAAAATTTCCATAAAAAAATTCAAACACAATAAACCTTAGGCTATGTTTGATTCCAATTAATCATTTTCCTTTGTTGCCATCTAAAACAAGTTTGTCACGAGTCTAGGGTCCGTTTGAAAGGAAAAATACAAACCAATACAGTGATCGCTGGGACTATAAGCTGAAAACAGCTAATGATGCTTTATATTGGCCAAACATTGAAAACTTTTATCCATATTTTAGTTTCAGTATCAGGGATGTCTGACTAGTACGTATATACACGTAGTTCATTTTACTCGGCACGGAAGATCCGTAATCACCATTTTTCATTATAAACACAAAGCGAATTTTGGACGTCACTGTGAGTCGCTAATGCTGGCGGCGACACTAATAATATATATATATATATATATATATATATATATATATATATATATATATATATATATATATATATATATATATATATATATATATATATATATATTCAGGTGATTTATTTCTTTGAAATACAACATAGTTTCTGTTCAGGTGTTAAGTCATGTCTCTTACATACTATATATATGCTAAATAAATCGAAAAAACCTAAGGCATCGGTCAATGGACGGAGTTCTTTGGGAGGAGAACCTGGTGGTCATATACGCTAAAAAAATGAATACATGATTAAGAACGATCTTGATATGTGTGATGGTCGCATCATTTGAATGATGAAGACTATAATTCTGGTCTGTGTGATAGTCTTAGACGTTTAAAGATGAAGACCGCGATCCTGGTCTGTGTGATGGTTGCATCACCTTAAAGATGAAGATAGTAGTAACAGCGACCGTGATATGTGATAGTGTCGCATTCGCTTAAAGACGGAAACAGTACTAATCGCTATCATCGCCTATCGGTGTGTACTGTTTCAATTTTTTTGTGTGTGGTCAGCATTGAATTTATTGTATTGTGCAAAAAAGCGTATAGTAACATGAATGAACATTTGGAATATTTCGGCATATTTTGTATGAAATGACCAATATCTGAATTCGATCCACGGCAACTTTAGAAAATAATGTAAAATCCAAGCATAAAAGAAACCTTTATTTGACTCTCTAATTGCATATAAATGTTAACAATTATAAACCGATTGAAGTAACCTGTGTGAAGAAAATAACCACACATTACTCTATTTTATTTTGCTACGCATGGCAATACTGGAATTTATACTAAGCAGGAATTATTGCATTTTATGCTATGCATGAAATATCTGGATATTTTGAGAGAAATGATCTTGATAATATACATGGCAGGAAATATTGGATTTTATGCTATGCATAAATTGAACCGATTTATTTTGCTACGCATGGCAATACTGGAATTTATACTAAGCAGGAATTATTGCATTTTATGCTATGCATAAAATATCTGGATATTTTGAGAGAAATTGTCTGAAATACAATTTTAACAAATTGTACAACACGTCAATGATAGGTGAAGATATTATGACCAATAAATGTTATAACTCAGAACATTCTCGTGGTCAAGTGGTAAATTTGATCGTCTCGCATACACAATCATGGCACAGATCCAGTAATGTCCAAAACAAATTATTTTCGTCGATGCTTTGTTTTTAAACCTTGAAATGGGAATTATAATTATTTTACTACTTCTAATTTCTTTCTGAATGTACACAGAAGACGGCAGAACATAAACGTTAAACAGCTTATATTATTGCACTGCCTATAATAAGAAATCTATCACGTCAGTCTGTTATAAATATTGCTAGCCAAGAAGCTGGAGCATAACATAAAAAGAAAACGTGCTGGCTCTGTATGTATGTGTGTGGTTTGGATTTTTAGCGTAGCTTTTAAAACATTTTCAGTCATATGTCTACAATGTCTGCAGTGTAGCGATTTTTTTGTAATGTCCAGAACTGGGGGGGGGGAATCATGTCGCATACATGTAACATGATGGCCCACCCAGTCACATTATCCTGTCAAAAGGCCGACAAGTCATAACACTAACCTCTTAATGCTGAGCACCTAGCGAAGCAGCTGTTAGTACCATTTTTATAAGTCTTTCCTATTACTCGGCTGAGTTTCTAACCAGACTTGCAGGATCTGCGTGTATAGCGGGTATATTTCATCTCAGGGGGGAGATGTAAGTATTTTCACCCACTAAATGACTAGATGAAATATATCCCTTACTCTCTCGTAGCAAGCTATATTCTCTCTGTATGCTACCGCTCCGCGGGAGGGTTGTTATAGTTAAGCGTGTCCACATCGGATGCAGAAGTTGCCTGTTCAAACTTCGGTCGATGTATGCGTAGATTTATGTTTTTCCACCTGTATCTATAACTTTAACATCGGATTAGATGCGGAAATAGTCTGTACATATTTTCGAAATGACCCGTCAACCGAGAGAAATACCATGTCTAAATGATAACAGATATGTGATGACAAAATCGTCTGCAAAGAATTGCAGGTTTTAACGAATCGGCCCTAAACCTTCAGCCACTATTAACACAAGTGTATGATAATTTATGGGACTATGCTGGAGCCAGTGTAGAACTGGATTCTGCAGTATATTTCCTCTGTCGTACCAGAAAACGTTTCGGCAATGAATAGGAGCATAGATACGGTTGCAGATGCAATTGTTAAAAAATCCAAACATCCTCCTTATAAGTTGTTTTATATTATAACAATTCAATATGTGCACATCCGTTTGCATCATCTTCCTGGTGCTTTTAAATGGTAATGGTATAATGTTAGTGTTAGTAAATTATTTGGATGTTTTCAAATCAGGACGTCGCGAGCCAATGCACGGAGAAACATCCTCTTAAATGTTTTGCATTTTAAAAGTATTGCTTAAAAATAGTATGCGAATAAACTCTTAGGCCTACTATCAGACGAAATGCACGTGTAAATGTGAAGAAACAGTGTGGGGATATAGCGAAAAGAAAGATTCCCCCTGGGACGCTTGCATATTTTCCTATCACTGGAAACGTCCACCTTACAGAGCCAAATGATGTATTCACAAGCCATGATAGCAGATCACATGAGATTTGAAATGTCTTTTAAAGTCCGAAGCGTTGTCATAATCATTTGAATAATTGTTGTGTTTTTATGAAGATTTTTAAGAAACTCGCTAAAGTTTTATCAAACATAACTGGTTAATTAGAGTATAAACATACAAAAAGAACGAATTACATTTTTTTAATACTAAGATATTCAATGAAGATAAAATGCGTTTTTCTTGCCTTAATTGATTTTATATGTAAAATAAGCATTTGATTCTGTGCAAAGGACAAATCTGTGGCGTAAAGTAGTAAAATGCAGAGTGACTGGGAAATTGAAAATAGTAATCAGATCTTTTTACTGGGCAGTACAGTTATGAGTAAATATTGTTTTACTCTGCTTTTTCAAGGAGATAGTCTATCTCCACTTCTATTTTCTCCTTATATAAATGATTTGGAAATCGTAATACCATCAAACACGTTTAGATTAGTATTATTTTAATACGAAATATCTTTGTATATTCTTTGCTGACGATACAATGATATTGATAAAGATAAAGTCTACAATTATTCTTAGATAAGGTATAAACATAATGAATAAGATGGAATCTTTTTGGAAATATTTATTTAACAGCTGTAAAATGTGTAATATATTTGGAAATATTGATTTAACATAGGTTATGCGTTTTTACACAAACGTTAAAAGACTAGACGTTTATTTTAGTAAGGAGATCTATTTCATGGCATTGTGGATAATTTCAACTATTTTAAATATGTTATACCACAAAGGCTCGTTTCAATGTGCTAAAGAGACTGTTGCTGAAGGCAATTTTGAACAAAGCTATTAATCTGCGGTACCCATTGAATATAATTAGTTTTTATCTCCAATATTGACGTTTTTCTGTTAAATGGACAACAATGACCTTGTACTGTTACGACTCTATGTCTTACATCCATCCGTAGAAAAAAAATAACATTAACAATTGAAGAAAATTCAACAAGTTAAAAAATGTAAATTTTAAGAAACGCTTACAATCTAGTGAGTTAAATCTCAAATATACCTAACGGCCACAAGTCCAAAAGAAAAGAATGTTAAGAATGAATTCCAATAATCATAAATATCCTGGTGTGCCACAATGACGTAATCTAGAGTGTCTTTGAATGAGTAATATTCATTCCAAAATAATGTACTAGCTCAAAAGTCAATGAGCACTTAAGTAATGACAACAAATAATTTACATAATTTTTCTCGTCTTCGCTTTAGCAATTATAATGAAAGATTTAAATAATTCCTGTCGAAGTATATCTGAACCCAACTACAATGACTGCAGATACTGCTCATTAAACATGAATGAAACAGGAATGCATATAGATAGCCTCTATTAATAAAGAGACAATAAATTTATACGAGTCATTTCCAAGTTGAAACGTCCTTCAGATTGTTTCTATAATATTTTGAACTCATAAAGCTATATTAACATCATCAGCTACACACACACACACACACACACACACACACACACACACACACACACACACACACACACACATCAAACAATTATAAACCAAATTTAGGCATGTAAGCATGTTTTCCACAATGATACATTATATTAAAGTACAGCACTCATAGACAAAGGTTAACTGCTATGTAATCATGGTGTTTGCAAATGACGAATATCGTACGGTACAATCTACAATCATGGACAAAAGTTAGCTGTATAAACATGTTGATTGCAAATGACGATTATCATAAGGTACAATCAGCAATCATGGACAAAAGTTAGCTATGTGATCACGTTGTTTACAAATGACGAGTATCGTAAGGTTAAATTAACAATCATGCACACAAGTTAAGCACACAATATAGATATTAGCTTGATCTAAATATATATATATATATATATATATATATATATATATATATATATATATATATATATATATATATATATATGCGTCTCTTTGAGTGCTCGTCAAAATTGCACAAGCAAATAAATGTATTCTTCAAAAACCAGTTTAATGTTTACCGATTGCGAAATAAATAAATATGAAAACTTGGTTGAGCATGTGAGAACTTTACTACTAACCGCGCGACTTATTTTTCATCAGTCTAGAATTTCACTAATTCAGTCGATATATTTTCTTTCTTTCATAGCTTTTTAACCAAATATTTGTTTTATGAATTGTCATATATTTTTATTTGGACTCTGGAGTTCAGCAGTTGCGTCGAAAACAAATTTACAAAGAGATATAAAGGATATGTTCGAAACCTCTTCACAAGGAATTCACAACTTTAAAAAGCGCAGGCAAATGTGTGTTGCTATGTCTCTATGGACACAAATTAGATAACAGAAAGAAACAAAACCAACAAGTTTTGTAAACCATGTCTTTTAACATAGCGCTTATACAGCTTGGTTTAAAAACTCTCCGATCATTATAATTTTCTTCTTGGAAAAGTATATAAAAGTGAAAAAAAATCTAATTTTTAAAACGAAAACAATGCATTCAGAAACTATTATCCAAGTTATGAAATTCTCTCGAAATAATTTATTACATAGTCAAAACTCAATCAGTACTCCAACATAACCTATTAAGATATTGTATCTATGTCACTGTGACAGAATCCGTTTATATTTTTTTTAAAGTCGTAAAACTAAACTTTTTTTATTTTAAATGGTGTGTCAATTTTATTTTTATCTGGATAATTTGCTCACTACCAATAAAACTATTATGAAGAATTAAAAACAAGATGTGATATTGAATGGTTTGGTTTGGAATTCTGGATTCTATACAACGTCTTGTAGAAAAACTACAGAACACGTTTGATATCGCAGTAAATAAATACTTTGGCTTGATGGAAAAGTATGACAAAAGCCATTTTATAAAATATATTGGAAATCGACCAAGAATTACCAATGAAACTTTGTGGATTTGTTGGCATTCAAGATTACCAATGCTGCAGGACTCCAGGGCCGTCTAAATTCGTCAATAACACATTATCCTTGACATATGTATATTTAGTTATTAACGGATACATGGGATAAAGTTCTAGATTTGTTTACAAGTTTAAAATGTTATTGCAGCAAATATATCTAAAGAATGTCTCCAAATAATATATTATATTTACAAATCTTAAACTTTTTTTCAATAAATACGGTAACTTTTAAGGAATATACAAAATCTCAGACTCTAAACGGAACACCAAAAGACAAAAAAGACAAGAACTTTCCTGTATTATTAAATTCATCCTTTATCGTCTGGTCTTTACATAACCTCTCATTTGCGACATGACATGGTTTGCCCTTCAAGTGATGGTTAGTAAGTGTCTAACGACAAAAGCGATACATGCAATAAACTGTCATTAGACGTCTAATGGCCTGAGGATATTTACCTGTTCCTTTATCTTGTACCGTGTTACATGCGACAAGAGAATCACTAAAACAGTTATAGGTACATGTATAACAGTTTGATTGTAGATACCTTAAAAGTTGAAAAGAATAGATTGAAGATACATATATTACTTTTTTTCTACTAAACAATGGCATAAAACAAGAATGCTATAGAGTTTTAGATCCATAGTCTATTGTACACCTATATAAATTTAAACTTTGAAAGTTAATGTTTCAAACGGCTGCCAAATTTATAATATTAGTTTGTGAAACACTTTTATAGAATTAAAAAGGTAACACTATTTGATGAATTCGCTTAATGACTTCTTAGATTTACATTGAAGACGTTAATTCTAATAGTTAGTGTTCCTTTTGTTCGTTTTTAGCAATGTCATATGGGTCAACGCATGCGGGTCACTAACTTTAATGCAGAAATACTGTCATTTAATGGTTTAGTGAAGATTTCGTGTGACAATTTCCAATCTTTTCAACGAACTTTAGCATTGTACACGTTGTAAGAGAAAGGAATTTCTTTCTTTTCTCTTCATTGAACAATCCCACATTATTCCCTGAATTTTCGTTTATTAATTTTTTTTTCGCGTTCATCTATCAATACATCTGGCCAAGTAAAAAAAGAAGAAACGAATCATTAGGCCCCAAAACGACACGAAGACTGTACGTAAATATTTGTGTTTTTTTTCTTCTACATATGTTAATGATTGAGATATTATGACGACTAAACTTAGAGTGCATATGGGACTATTATATGACGACATATGTCGAATTTGCATTACGTGTACTGTAAAAAGAAAAGTTGTAATTATTTGAACTAGATGCAATAATTTCAATCGCCTAATTATAGTTTCAGTGCATTTATCATAAATAATGGTCTTTTTTTATTATTATGCATGAATATATATATATATATATATATATATATATATATATATATATATATATATATATATATATATATATATATATATATATATATATATATATATATATATATATTAAAGCATCTTTCAAAAATGTTTGCACGACGATTGAATTGATACAAACATATTGACTAACGTAGCCCATGTAAACAAAGCAAATATATTTCTTCTGCTTGTGATCAGATAGTCGTTGAATGTCAAAGTTCATTCATAACACGCATTTGGTGTCGTCAACATGGTGAATCATGCATTAATAATAGCTTTATTTATTCTACTGTATTCATATTTGTTTCTTTATTGACGTTCGTCTGCCATTAAATTTGATTCATCAATTTTTTTTAAAAATGATTGACATATTCCTGTTTTGTAAATAGTTATAACATAAGCAGATGTATAAACTCGTTGACATACAATGGTTAAATGGCGCCCCAGAAGACGATGATGGCCCCGCAAACAATTTTCCAGCAGTTTAATTTTATATTATCTGTTATGTCTCCGAAAGACCTCTGGCTGTGCTCCGTCCGTCCCTGGCTTTCATAAATGACCTGATATATTTATATTGTACAGATGCGACCTCAAACATAAGTTCATAAATGTGAGAAATGATACTCGTATATTCGAATACGCAAGAAAAATATACAAAACATCCTTCTAGATATTTGCTCGACGATTAAGCGCATGAACATACAATTTTCCAGTCCAGTCCATGAAAACTAGGCAAATATGTTTCTTTTACTAAACTTATAATAGTCGGTACCTGCCAAAATCGATTGCTAACACGTGTTTGGTATTTATTATAAACCGTCTAACAGTAAGGAATGGTTACAACATATATTTTATTATTAATTATCAACAGTAAGGAATGGTTACAACATATATATTATCCTTAAGTATCAACCAGAACATTAACTGCTTGTTAGTCTTAAGTCAGAATTTTAAATGCCTAAAATCACAGGAATTTCTGCGGGCGTTTAGTTCCATACACATGATCAAACAGTTGAATGGGCGAAAAGACAACATTCATCAATCACCCAGTTAAAACGTAATGCTAGAGTTTGACACGTGACGCTTGATTCTTTGCAATACATTAAATCTGTAATCCATCTGGTGTATATAAAGAGAATACTGTCACAGTGAAGTAGGTAGCTTCTTTTGTTTTGTTAGCTAGCAGTTTTCTTATCACCATTAAGAAAATGAAGATTGTTTTGGCTTTCTTCCTCTGTGTGATGGTGGCATCCGTTTACGGTGAGTACTTCAATACAGCAAATCTCCTAAATTGCTATGTTTATTATACTTAGTAATATAAGATTTGGACATGCGTATTAAAGAAAGATTCGAATTTTCACATTCAAACACTTCTGATGTAGTTCAGTGACAATGAAAGGATTTCTAAACATTAATACTAACTGCAGATAGAGCAACTTGCACTTTATTGCAACACTAAAGTATTTAGAAATGAAAAATAATGAAAATAAATGAAACGTTTGAGGAAAGAGAAAATTCCGTACACTTTGAATTTCTTTTAAAGTGATTGTCATATAAAGTAAAAGCAGACGAAATCTTTTCTACAAAACAAATCAGATATACCATAATGACGTATACTACTACTGCTCTCAACGTTTTTATATCAGGAATCCGATTGAAGAAATACAATGATTCTATCATATATAATAATAATAATAATAATAATAATAATAATAATAATAATAATAATAATAATAATAATAATAATAATAATAATAATAATAATAACACTACTACTACTACTACTACTACTACTACTACTACTACTAATAATAATAAATAGGTCATAACCATAATCTACAAAACAAATCAGATATACCATAATGACGTATACTACTACTGCTCTCAACGTTTTTATATCAGGAATCCGATTGAAGAAATACAATGATTCTATCATATATAATAATAATAATAATAATAATAATAATAATAATAATAATAATAATAATAATAATAATAATAACACTACTACTACTACTACTACTACTACTACTACTACTACTACTACTACTACTAATAATAATAATAATAAATAGGTCATAACCAGTTTATTCCTTTCCAAGGACTAACAACAAAATTTGAAGAAAAAAGCATGCATTGTGCAAAGCACATTTCTAACACTAGACGTATTTCATGTTTAATGATAGGAAGAGTTGTGTGCCCTGTTCGATTATCTTCATTTTTTAGGGCAAGGGCGTGGGGACCCTTGGGGTGGATCTGGAGTTGGAACTGGATACTGCAGTGTGTCTCTCTGCCGTACACGAGAATGTTACAACAATGACTACAACCAGAGACACCGGTGCAGGTGTAATTGTGATGTTAACATACGGTATTAAGGTGAAGAATTTTATGTAATCTTTGTTCACGTGTATTATTTCTTTAAAAGTGACAAGGACAGATAAATATTTTGTAAAAAAAAAAGAAATACCCGTCTTAAGGACAGATAAATAATTTTGTTAAATACCCGTCTTCATCCACATCTATATTATGGCGTATTTCACAACGAATTTTTATTTGTCCTATAATCACGATAATATGTCTACTATATTGTATTTGAATTAATGTGAGGTTTTTTAAATCCATACCCACGTATATCAAAGAAACATACTCACTACTTTAAGAAAGTATGTATGACGAGTGAACTGGATTCAGAATCCTTTTACCCAAAGTAAATGATATATCAAGTTCAATCTTTTTTAATTAAACGATTAAATTAATGCGAAATGTTGCATACTTCAAAAACAAATATCATTCACTAATATGTATTGTTTCTATAATTGAATAAAATGTAAATTAATGCAATCTGCTTGTGAACTCCTATCAAAGAAATTATTCGTTTTTTATTTTGATTTATCTCTGACGAAGAAAGCTGAACTTTTTTCATCGATTGTTTTTTTTCTTGCTTTACAATCCACAGATTTGCCAAAGACTATGCGTGCAGTACTTATCAGTGAAAAGTCATCGACATTATCGCAGAAAAATCTTCCCGGTAATGACGAATTCCATTTATTCATGGAATGTTCCACTGCTGTGCAATATGCGAACATTGGTTATTAAAAATTTAATGTAAATAAATTAAAAATATAAAATATGATATGCTTAGTTTTTTTCTCTACTTTGGATGAAGAAAGTAAGAAACACTCGATTAGAACCAATGAAACCAAATATTTACAATTCTTTATCATTATATGGATGGCATCATACCCCCATGGCACCCCAAATGTGCTCAGAATTTCGTTAAAAGCCATGACCAAACACATTTATGTTCAAGTTTTAGGTGATGATGATTTTTTTTTTTGCATTGTGATAGAACAATGTAAGCCACACTGTTTGTTCCGGAAGACTACGGTCCCATCCTTACAAAATGCAAACAAATGTGGCTCATGCGATAAACAATTGGATAACTTCTAACAATCAACCTGTGCAAAAGTTTAGTTACTGCTATGTGCTGGAACATTCAGGGTTGTATTATCCATGAGGCCGACCAGGCAGAAGCCTAGTTACCCATCAAGAGCATGGGCCTATGCAACCTTTAGCCATGCCATGGCAATGCTGCGTAATCGAAAATTCCACATTTAAAAAATTCCTACTCCATGCCACAACAATCAGACTGACTGCTAATAAATTCCACCTTTAAAATCATTTTGGTAAGTTTGTATTAATTAAAAGAGCGCAAGGGGCCCAAAGAAGCTCGAAGCCTAGGGGCCCTGCCCTGGGTTAATACGGCACTGGGAATATTACTATACAGAGTAACTATTATCAGTAAATGAAGTAAAAGTTTAACCAAAAATGTCGATGTATCCACTCAGCAAATAGCAAAACAAGTGATATATGAAATTTAATTTGTAGCACACGAAAGTAAAATAAAAGCTATATTAACACTTGAGAGCACGGTGCATGGGATTAACATACAATGAGTTCACAAATTTAAAAAATACAAAATACATCGACGCAGCAAACATAACATTAAAAGGACTAACATAATCGTAGATTTATAATTAAGGACAGTATGTGTGACAAACAAAGATTTATCAGTTGGGTTTAACGTTGCGTTAAGACTCAGCGTCAATACAGATGTGTATTCCGTTGAAAATCTAAACCATCAAGATCGTATGTCTTGGATGATTTAAATCAATATGAACGAAGTCAAGACCAATATATCATCCTTTTATTAACAGAAAGGAAACGAGTGCATGTTTAAAACATTCTCGCATTTCTAAGAATCAAAAGGGGAATAAATGTAAGAGATAACAATGCTCGATATGGAATCTAGCTCAAGATCTTATCACAGCTCTGTCATCATGTGGATTCAATTATTAAGCAAGTATCAACTTAAAAGTACCCTGAACTCATTTTGGACAAAAAATCCAAAATCTGAATTGAATGCTCAAAACACATTTAAGCTGGGAAAATTGTTTAATGTTATTTGAGAAAGTAACACATTTAACATTGTGATTTTAAAGAAATGTTATACCAAACATTACAGATTATGAAGTGAACTATGAGAATACCAAACATATAAAAAGGTTTTTATTCATTCAGTTTTCAAGATATTAAAAAAATCTTAAAGAATGGTATATTATCTTAAGATGAAATTTCCACACACTTAAGCTACTTGCAGAGATATTTAAGCGTATCAGGGATACTGTTCTGCTGACCTTGCTGTAGTTGAAGATTCCTGGACTATGAATGTCAATCAAAACTTTCGGTAACATCGTAACAAGTAGTTAAGCTTCTGGCAAATGACTGATTGAACGACTCATTAATGCATTATTAACGCTAGTCGCGCCTTTAGGCAATCATTGAGTTGAGCACCTTTCTCTGTGACAAATGTTTTTCTTGTGCTAGTTCTATAATAGAAACAGGGCCCATATTGACCCTGATTATTGAACACTTATTCCGGTCAAGATGCCCGCTATCGCTTAACCGGCTTGAAGCAGCTGTTCCGTATTTTTGTGCCATTTTTGTTATGTTATATGTGTTTGTTGTCTGTCTTCGTCTACGTTATTGGGTTCATCGTGCATTGGCTGTTGTATGTATTTCTTCATCTTGTTTTTGAAACGAGAACAATTAGACTTTTTCTCAGTTTTCTTGCTCATCTGCTACAACGTCCTTTTTCCTTGAACAGACCACCAGTAAACCGGTTTATGCTATGATGGGCTCTCATTAATTGCTTTAAAAGACCACACATTGGTTCTCCACACTACATTCTGCTTTAGACTAAGCGAACTGGGACTATTTCATCATATCTTAAACATAAACGGAAGCGAAAAAATGAAACATTGTTTCAAAGCTGGCCGGAATAGAACAGGAACATGAATTCCTGTTATCTCCCTTTCTCCTTTTCTAGCTTAAAAGTTTATCAATTCGGCCGTTAATTTAGATAGCCTGGTTAAAATCCCTATTAAATCGTCAACCTTTGTTTCAACTATCCAAGATTTACCTCTGCGTATTGCATTATTCAATACCCACTCAATAGGACCACCGGAAAAGCGCACAGACAAATTTAATTTTTATAAAGATCATAATACTGACGTCTTTTTCCTGACAGAAACATGGCTAAAAACACCAGGCGATGAGCCCAAATGTGAGGATATAACACCCACTGGTTACTCCATCACGTCTTTCCCCTGCTATCCTCGCGGAGGTGAAATGGTTATCATCACAATGAACTCTATGATCAAATGTCTTAACCACATCACAATCTTTGATTTTTACCACACATCGTTTGAACTAGTCCAAGCAACACTCACACTGGAACAAAGATCAGTCCATTTGTCTGCCTCTACAACCCTAGTAGAAAAAAAAAAACAAGCTGAGCGAATCTCTCTTTTTGGAGCTGTTTCCGAATCTCCTGGATTATGGAAATTTGATATGTGTCAACCTGCTTATTCTTGGAGATTTCAACTTTCATTTTGACTATCCTGGAAACCTATACACATCAAAACTCTTCGATTCCATTAATGTTTTCGACCTCAAACAGTCCGTTAACCAACCCACCCATGAACATGGACACATATTAGACTGGATTCTTCATAGATCAATTGATAATAGTCTACGGTCTACCCTTGCATCCCACCAACTTGCATCAGATCACCTCTGCATTATATGCAGTCTGGACGTATCAGTCCCTAACTGATTAGCAACATTTGATCATGCCTCTATGGATTTACTACGTACAATTGTGAAGAATAGTACAACAAAGTAATGTTAACTTGATCAAATTCCAACATCACTGCTGCTTGAGTGCTTAGATCCAATTTTGCCTTCACTAACTGATGCTATTACTAGCTATCCTGTCATATAAAAATTCGCATAACAAGTTGTTCTAACAAAACTTATTTCTCATCTGAATTCAAATAGTCATTGTAGCAATGTACAGTCTGCATATTGCCCATGCTACAACACTGCAACTACTGTTCTAAAAGTAGTTAATGACAATCTCTCTGCTTTTGATAGTCGAAAGATTACAAAGCTTACCCTTATTCATTTATCCGCAGGATTTTACACAATATACCATAATATATTACTTCACCGTTTGCAACATGTATTTGGCATTTACAATACAGCCTTACTATGGTGCAAGTCCTACTTAATGAACATGACAGGAATTGTGTCATCAAATGGGATTCACTCCATCCCAGTTGATCAATGTTGTTGTGTTCCACAGGGGTATGTCCTTGGACCTGTTGTCTTCATTCTATACACTTAGCTCCTCTCAAGTGTCAAAAAAAAATCATCCAGTGTCTCACCAGTTGTTCGCTTATGATACCAAATATACAAATCTAGCCACGCAACTGAACTTGATGCTACCATCCAAGGTGTCGAGAGGTGTATTTCTGATGTGATAATGCGTTACATGTAACTAGAAGCATATGAATGATAAAGCCACCAAAACACTTGTGTTTATTACTACTTTCAAGACTGGGTATTTTAACTCAATTCTGGTTCGTCTCAAAATCTGCTCCGGAAGCCTTAGAAAGTTCAACACTAAATATTTCTAGTGGTGAAAAGAGGTGTCATTGTTGATAGGTATTTTAAAGCGATTATATTACGTTCTGATCTGAATATGATAAAGATATAATACATGCTCTTTGCAATACAATAAAAACAACATGGCAATACCGTATAATTAGTAGGTTACTATGTTTATCGAAAATGTTTATAATGGAAATTAGCAATATTGGAACTGAGAGATACGTGAGAAACTGTTAAGGAAACACTTAATGGACATAACTGTTGCTACGGGAACATAATTTATTTACATATGAGTTCTGTTCATTTTCTGAATCTAAAGAGTATGTTAACATTAGCGATATTTAGCATATTAAAGTTTAATTTATTACCTTTTTTATGTAGTTCTCGCTTATTTATCGTTTTCTAATTTGAAAAAAATGTTGACATTGAAAATATATTGATCTTCATCAACTATGTTGTGTGAGACATATCATGCATGCTTTCTTCCCTATCCATTCGATTCCGTTTCCACGGGAACTCAATGATTACTTGTACGAAACGTTTTTAAAATTATTTTTTAAAATTAATGAACAAAACAGTGGAGATGACTTCATTCAACACAGGAATGTAAAAAAGAAACGTTTTGAAAGTATATCAATATTTTAATGCAATGTATAAATTGGTTCATATAAATTAAACCAATGTATATTTCTGTTAATTCGTTTTCAACCGAGGTTTCCGTAGGATTAAGTTATGAACACGTATCAGACTAATGAATCTTTAGTATATAATTAACATTAATAAGGGCCTGTAGTGAGTTTGTTATGTCGAGTGTGTTTTCATTCAGTTTAGCCTCCAACTGTGAAGGGTATTTATTAATTATACAATCAATTAATCAACTCAAAAATGCGTACTGAATGTTGTTTGGTCATGTGTTGAAGTCTGACTTAGCACATTCTTGTGATTCCAGTAATGTATGGTACCATATATTTTGTAATATACGTATGTTAAACTCATATTTTGTAATATACGTATGTTAAACTCATATTTTAGAATATACGTATGACTCATATTTTGTAATATACGTATGTTAAACTCATATTTTGTAATATACGTATGTTAAACTCATATTTTGTAATATACGTATGTTAAACTCATATTTTGTAATATACGTATGTTAAACTCATATTTTGTAATATACGTATGTTAAACTCATATTTTGAGACTCGAAATTCGTTCATAATGACAGTTACGATATCAATTGCTCCATGATTAATTTCTGTTTCAGACAAATTGTTTTAAAATTTACTTAAAATTCGTCCTTTGATCAAATATAATTCAAGCATTTTGTCTTTATTTTATAACTCGATTCATAGTTTTACCTCTATCAACCGTGGACCGACCTATCGATAGGTCTACTAAGTAATTGGCAGTCATGGATTTTCCTTTTTCGTTATGGGTTGAGACTGTTTGTGGACCGACACTGTTATAGGCCGAAAAGTCCCGATATCATATTTTCTTTTTTTTTCTTTTTAATTGGAGATTTTATTAATTTCAGACCATCCAATTTAAGTGATACTTATCAAACTTAAAGAAAAACATTTTCTCTGCTTTTTTAAATATTTCTAAATTTTAATCATTCGAAATTTTAACCATTCTAAATTTTAATCATTCCACCTTTGTGAAGAACTCATGCGCAACAGATTGGACTATCTTAAGTGCTCCACTTTCAAATCTTAGTTTTATTGTTTTGTGAGGTTTTTCACTTATCTAGGGATTTTGTAATGTCGTCACAGACTCGCTTGTTTTAAAACTATTTTATCCTGTACCATTTGCATGAAATGCATAAAGTCACGAATGGCCATGAAATAATTTTCATGAGAACGAATTTTTTTTTTTAAACGACGATAAAATAGATTCAACCTAAGTCCTCAGTTTGACTTTTGTAGGTGCCGTAAATAATAATAATAATAAATAAATATTTTGATACTGTTTCCTATAGCAGCGTATCCAGCAGGATATAAGCGGTCATTGTTACGGTTTGACACCAAACAGTTAAAGTAACCTAATTGCTTCAGGGTGATATATTACTCTTCTGTTGAGCTGTGCTCTGTCAAAAGAGCAATAAAAACAACGCAGTTGAGCGCAACGGCTTTCTAAGGTCTATTGGAAAGATATTCATAAACAAAAGTTGTTTTGTAACCTGTCTGATTATATAATAAAATGTGACAACTAATGCTTGTATTTATGTTATTTATATAATAACATTTTCAGTACCCATCATGACTGTTCAAGAAGTGTTTTTCAAAAAAAAATATTTGTATATACCATTTTAACTCATTCTTTCTAAATATCAATAACATTATATATATATATATACCACGCAAATAAAAGCATCTAGGAAAGGAGAAATGAAATTGAGAGAATGAACTATTGCAAGTCGTCTAAAATGGACTGTGCGGACCCTCGCACATTAATTATGTTATGAACATATATGGGTTATATATAGACAGGTGGTTATTTATGTCCTCATTATTATTGATTAGGGGTCGTTCAGGCAAGCATTTGTATATAAAGGAAGTAATTTAGTATGACATCTTCACTCTTAGTCTCTTGCGAAAACATAATGGTGAAGGCAGTTTTAACCTTGATCCTGGTCTTTGTGATGGTGGCATCCAATGTCGGTGGGTACTCTGTATATTGTCTTTTTTTATCTTATTATATTTTCTATTGTTCAAAAATAGTATCACGAGCTTCTTTCAACGTTCTTATTTTCTACAGTTAATATGCAAGGAGAAAGCGTGTCTTCAATTCCTTCTAATATTCCAGATCTGCATGTGTCTACTTAAGAAACAATTAAGAATCAACTTGCAAGAGAACATGCAAGAGCCATTTAAGTTTAATTTTCAAAAGCAAAGATAAAAGAACCAACTTACACTCTAACTGATATTTAGTGTGTTACCAAGCATTATTTCATGTTATTTTCTTTCATTTATTTTTTTATTATATTGTTTAAATGTCGTTTCAATTAGGGCAAAGACGTGACATGAATCCTTGGTCAAATGGGGGCAGCCCTGGTGCTGTTGATCCACGGCTTGGGTCGAGTGCTGAATCTACATTATGCGGCATATCCCTCTGTCGTACCAGAGAGTGTTACGGCAATGAATACAAACAGAGATACGGCTGCAAATGCAATTGTCCACCTCGTTACTAAGGTAAGAAATCTAACATCCCTCGGTATATACTGTTTTATGTTATGTCAATTAATATTTACAAATGCTTTCACTTCCATCTGTAAACGGATTCTTTGTGGTACTTGTCATGTAATTGGTATGGGTTCAACGTCCGCAATAACCACCACGATGACTGTAGCCGATGCATGGCAAATGCACCGCTTCGTAAACTTTGTGCATTATAAAGAAACTTATGATAATCACGGGTATATATCACCAGAATTCAAGTCCCGTAATGTTTCTGTTGCTAAATGCAGCAATATATGTATTTATTTTTTGTTTTACTTCTTTTCTGGGTCGAATTTGTCATTGCAATAAACACGTACGTTGTCTTCTGAAATTCAGTATAAATTGTGAATTGCAAACAGTTAAAAGTATCAATCAACAGGAACATTTTTCTTTCCTGTATATTGTATTTGTCTTCTATTCTTTCTGTTTCATTTGAACAGAAACAAGAAAAGGAAAAAAGAAAACTGAATTTTTAGCTTTATTGATTTTTCAGTTGATGTTATTGACGAGTGGCACTGTGATGTGGAGTTCCGTCCATATATTTATATTCACTTTGTACAAATAAAATTTACAAAACGTAAACTGAGTTCACGTTTGCCTGTCAAATAGTTTTACGAAAATGAAATCCTTTTATAACACATACAAATACACATATTCCCACTCTGAATGGAGTTACGACATGCTTCTGGCAACTGTGTATTGACTGAGTGAATGATCTCCTCACATCCCTGAGAGTGTATCTCTCTCTGAGGAATTGTTCACAATGTCTAACAACATTTAGTATAATGCAAAATCACAATTATGAAATTTAAAGTTTAACAAGTGCTGTTATCTCTCTCTCTCTCTCTCTCTCTCTCTCTCTCTCTCTCTCTCTCTCTCTCTCTCTCTCTCACCATCATTCATCGGTCCAGAGACATCATCTTAAGACACAGGCGAGAAACGCCAGGGCTCGTAATTTCATGGATTTTCGCCTACATCTAGCTGTGATCAACCAGAGAGAGAGAGAGAGAGAGAGAGAGAGAGAGAGAGAGAGAGAGAGGGGGGGGGGGGCATGCGAGGCGGCCATACTAAATCACGCATGTTTCTGAATGAATCTCAGATTTCTTGGTCATATTGTTATCGATTAAATATTTCTGATTTTTCACTCCATTTAATTATCTAAATTATTTCTCTTGCATAAACGATTCATTCGCGGTCAACCCCCCCCCCCCCCCACACACACACACAACGCAGTTCAAAGGACAATTCTCCGTGTGAGACAAGAAAGAACAGATAAACTGTATGGCTAAACCCATTCGATTAAAAAAAGTGATACGTTCGTAGTAATACAAATTGAAAAAATTTAGTTTATAAATCAAAAATACAACACGTCTAAGTGCCAGAATTCTGATTTTTTTAAAGACATATTTAAAGTGGGGCAGCGAGAGTCATCTTTGTACCACAAACTAGATAACTTGTATCACATTTACTAAATTTGGAACAGATAGGGTATTTTGATTCTGTACCATTAAGTTAAAGATGTGTCAAAGATGCATCTCATTTTTGGACGATGTACCAATGGGAGATCACTGCATCAGAGAGAATTCAAGAATATCAGTATCCGTGAACGTTTTTAAAGCTAACGAATTTCTAGGATGTGACATATGTGGAGAAAATAGTGATTGAAGTAGCTTAATCTTGCCATATTAGTGAAATACCAGAGAGGTAGAAGAAACTGCATCCAAAGAATCGTGAATAAACAACAAAATGACAAACATGAAAATATCTTCTGGAATGCAATCTATATAAAAGTCCTTGCAGGATAATATATAAAGCACAAACGAAACGACAATAGATAACATTAAAACTATGAATTTGAATCCTACAGCATCTACAAGAAAATATAAATCGAAGACTACAAACTAGTCTACCATATAATTAATAAAATCAACAAGTTTGTGGTACAAAGATAACAAAGATAAATCCCATACATGTTGATGTAATAATAATGGCATTCCTACGTTATTACATTTTAATTCAGCTATGGTGTGGCAGCTGTACAATCAGGTTTATAGTTCTCCTGGATGATATATTTTTTTAAATAAAATTTCCATGTCTATAAAACCATCCGTTACAAAGAAATGCCACTAAATTAATCATAATAAATCGCTATGTGAGGAGTGTCTACATTACGTCAATGAAGTAAAATCTAGTACGTCGTTCACGGAATGTGAGTACAAAAATTCTGAAGATTTTACATCTAGCAGTCAGTAGAATGAACGCCACATAAATCAATGGAAAATCAGCAATGAGACTCGGTTGTAAACATTGCAAATAGAACAGAGAATAAATGCTAGAGGATAAAGAGGAATGGTTGCAAAGATAAAATCAAAGGAACGAGAATAAAGATATCACAGAGGATAAAAGAAACAATTTGAGAGAAAATGCAATAAAGAACCTTTATGTCTGCAAATTTATCTTATCAATATTTTACCTAATGGTAAGTTGTCTATATGTTTCTATTAATACTCCCAATATGTTCTCTGGAGAGTTATCTCAGACTGTGTCCGTCATCAGCTTGAGTTTCTTCTGTCAACACTTTCCAACTTTTCTTGCAATACATCGTTCTTTTGGGATTTTATTCCTGGTTAAGATCTTCAATTTTTCAATCTCATTTTTCCCTCCTTTGGTAATATTCGTCAAATGTAGTCTCAGTTTATCAAAATGATCCTTAATGTTTTAAAGTTGTATTTCTTACAATAAGTTTTTATTTTTAATTTGTACAACAATCGGGTCTAGCAGATATTTAGCACGCATTAATAGGTAACGTCCATGCGTCACCACATTTTATCAAGCAATTTTAACTAACAGATTCCTTCCATGTCGGAAGGGACAACATTACAGTTAAAGCTGATATGAAACCACGAAATTAAATTTAAATGTCAATATGCGCGCAACGTGCACCATATAGTTAGAGGAACAATAATCCTTTCAAATATGTGTTAATAGGAATTTTAAGCCAAACTCAAGTTATCATATTGTCCAAAATAAAACTGGGAGCAAAAACTCGATGCAGTTTTGGAAACGATGTAGAGCACAATGAGGACAATGTAAACATTTAACTGTACATGCTGTGTGAATATTTTAAATCAGTAAGGAACATCCTAATTATGTTAGGGCTGGAGTTTGAAAGATCTTGCTATACCATAATGTGAATGAGAACTATCTCGTCATACAAGCGTGTGAAATATATACAAACGAGCAAGGAGGTTTCTTGTATAGATTTTAAGGGGAAAGCAAAGTAAGACGAGAACCTCTCACAATTGTCTACTGTTGTAGTTTTTTTATAACCCGAAACGTTTTTGTAGAATATCGATGTACTAGAATAAGCATTGACTCGAATATTAATTTACAACTGCGTCTCTTGAATGATATTATATTTCCGAATCTGTTTCGCTGGTATCAAATTTGTTGTTTTCGATATCAAGATATTAGAGAAAATGCACAATGAAAGTTTAAGAAACATTCTTAAACTCCCAAGAAAGTATTTACAAGTTATATGACATACGATCAGGTAGGAACAAAACTAACTGATATTTGTATTAAGTTAAGAATTTTTGACGCTCGACAATCTCTGGGACTTTATATAAAATCTGATAATTAAAATATGATTTTCGCATTAAAGACATTGATTTATGTCGGTCGATACAATCATAATATCCGTGCTATTATGCTTAATTTATAACCCTAAAGCCATCATATCTAGTATTGTAGAAATATTGAATGGTTTGCACATAAAGAAACATTTGGCTGAGTGACAATTTTTTGAGGAATTAACTTTTGCACCTGCACAATTATTTATTTTCGGATTATTTAATTATTTAGCTACTGAATATGGTGTATATTTTGTGCTGAAACTTACAATGTTTAAATGAACCCGAAGAAAATAAATCACACAATGATAGTATATGTAACTTATATGGAAATGATAACGAGTTTCACTGTTTGTCTGTAGTCATTTCTTTTCCACGATACTATCATTACCTGGACTCCAACTTTAACCGTAGGCCAAATCTGTTGAAGCATCAAGAAGTAGTCTCAACATTAAATAAAATATAACAAATGCATGTTTCCAAATTTCTTAAAGGCGTTGAGTACATGTGCATGATATAATCTTTCTATAAGAAATATTATTTGGGACCTTGATTTCTCCTTTGAACAATATGTTATATTTGTAGAATTGTAATATTGTATTTTATAAACAGGTATTGGCTTTTAATCCTGTTCCAACGATTAACAAAACCTGTTGACAGCGTTAATTATTTTCATTTTTATGTCACATTCTGTGCATGTTATTTATCATATCTTTGAAATGAATGCATTTTAACAACAATCATTTGCGTTTTGTCTCCTATATCTCAATCTTTCAATATTAACAACAACGAACATTTCTTTATTTCATGGTACAGTCTCTCTCTCTCTCTCTCTCTCTCTCTCTCTCTCTCTCTCTCTCTCTCTCTCTCTCTCTCTCTCTCTCTCTCTCTCTCTCTGGCTGGTTGATTTTCAAGCTATTAATCTTGATTTCCTTCATATGATAACTCTACCCCACCTTATTATTAATGTGGTGTCTCATGTGACACCAGCGATAAATATTACATTAATAAAGTTTGTATTATGTGCCTTTCAGTTCCACCTAGGCTCGTTTGATATGTTGCCTTCTTTGATACATGTGTTTATTTGCTTTTGCTTTACGTAATAGAGAATTTTTGCGTTGCTGCTTTTCCAAAACGTAATGTAAATCATTCATGTTAGATATATCCTCTTCGTCTACGTCTGCAATTTTCTCTTTTTTATTATCAAAACGATTAATTCCTCTCCAAATTCAATAGCAGGATTTAGTTTTATATCAGTCTTTATTTGTTCTCTGTCTACTACATACAAAGATATTTCGAATAATTATATTTCTGTACATTGCAAAACCACTATGAAAATGTATTGTACTGTAATTATCCTTCGCAACCACTGATTATGTTATTTAATAGGCGAAGGGGTGAGATTAATTATTTATTTGTCTGCCGACAATTATCACGAGATAAGAGCTCTTACGTTGATTCCTATCTTTAAATCATATTAAAATTTGACGTTTCTGGAACTACCATCAGCAAGAAATAAAAACGTATTTAACATGTTATAAAGATATTGATTGTATGTGGATGACTGATAAAGAGAAAAACTTGTCCTTATGGACAAATAGTTTAGCTTTCTTGTGTTCCTTGTAAAATATATAATATTCGTGTATGTTTATGTTTCTTTTAATTTACACGTTGTAAAACGAGTGATATAACCTAAGTAGAATGCTTAATATTTTCATTTACGTGGCCACTTTACATATATGTCTCTTTTTGTATGTAATACATTAATTCGTATGTACCACACACTTTGTACTTTGTTTACTATACTTGAACCTTTCATTCTTTACAGCAGGGAACTTTGCATTACATAGTAATGTATCTTTCTGAAATTGTTTAACACAGAAGGTTGCAATGTATTTATTTAGGTACATACTTTACTGTGTCAACAAATGTCTAGATTGTTTATGTACGGAGTGTATATCATTATAGGCAAAGAAACTGACCTGCATAAATCATGTACACTCCCGAAAAACGTCAACCTTTTTCTTTCTCTTTCCGAAATTTTTATTAATTGACTTTCACGCTTAGCAAACCTGAACTTTATCATATGTATACGCTACTTGCCTAGACTTGATGTGCGTTTCTCATATGCCTCCTGGTGACCAGACTGAGAATAATTGACTAAATAGAGTTGTCCTCTTTTCCAGACTGGACTGCTAAAGTACTGAGAGATAGCATTGTCCATATGTCCACATTTAGTGACATCTGACTTTTCCAGACTGGACTGCTAAAGTACTGAGAGATAGCATTGTCCATATGTCCACATTTAGTGACATCTGACTTTTCCAGACTGGACTGTTAAAGTACTGAGAGATAGCATTGTCCATATGTCCACATTTAGTGACATCTTACTTTTCCAGACTGGACTGCTAAAGTACTGAGAGATAGCATTGTCCATATGTCCACATTTAGTGACATCTGACTTTTCCAGACTGGACTGCTAAAGTACTGAGAAATAGCATTGTCCATATGTACACATTTAGTGACATCTGACTTGGCATGTCATCTGGTTTTACCTAATAGAATGTTTTGTTGCTTATGCTGTATATGGTACTGTAGTTCAATTATATCAAGGCTATTACATTTAATTTTGCCTGGTGTGTACATAATTATGCAGATAATAAATAAACAACGCATTCTTTGGCACGAGCAATTCAATACATAAAGTGACATTTTAGAAACTGCATAACTTGCGTGTTAAACATTGTCAGAAAGAGTCCTTAGCATTCCATGAAGATTGATTTAATGGAAAAATGTCGTAAACGAAACAAAGAACATATGTATATACTAAATATGCTTGAATTTCAGCTATACAATATGTAATACACAAAGAGTTTCATGCAAAAGTTAAACATAGCATTCGTTAATTTACGTTTTGCAAATTACATTAACAAGTTTAGATATTAAAACTATTCGCTCAGAAAAGAACAGATTTTTCAAAGCAATATTCGGTATTTAAATGTTTGAGACTAAATTTTAAATGATTTTTATCTAAAGAGAAAAACATATCGGGTCACTATATCTCCACATGAACGTTGTTCTAGAAACAATCATTTGGCAGAACGCAATTTCAGAGTTTTGGCTATGTTTGTTCACAAGCTGGATGTAAACGAAAGAGGAATAAATCTATCTTTAAAAAAGATTGAAATGATCAGCTAGACGGAATTGTATGAAATGTAAAAGTCACAAGTATTTGGCAGTTTTCGTCACAAAATTGAATCTCGTGCGGGCAAAATATGAGTGATTAAATGAACTTTTGTGTAGAGCATGAATATGTAAGGTATCTATTACAAAGAATATATATATATATATATATATATATATATATATATATATATATATTGTATATCAACTGAAAACAAAGTCATTACTACATAAATGACAGATGACAGTCATGATGGTTACCTTCCAATGGACAATAATCAAGACATGAAGGGATGACTGCAAATGTTTATATCGAACAAAATATATATGTTAGATATTTGAAACACGGCTAAAAAGTTCAAATCAATTAATGTAACAACTGCACTGTATACATTAGCGTCTTCATTGCTAAGTTGCAATGATTGTAATTGTCAACATACAGACATGTTGAAGTTTTAGGAAAAGACAAATTAATACCTCTGACTACAACAGGTCAAAGACAACAAAATGTTACTTAAAAGACTATCAGTTGTATGTGCAAGAGTCTTGTCCATTAAATAAATATGTTCATAAAGATTTTGTTTCATACAGTCTTAATGGACATTGCTATGCAAAGACGTACAATTAACAGACTGAATATATTAGAATGAGATCTAAAGGTGCACGGTTCAGAAGTAAACACATGAGTTCTCGCTGTTCAATCGCAGCGATTCGATGGTTATTAACTATTTTATTTTACACGTTTATGTCGAAATCATTTTTGATATTTTAGTCAGATCAATCACTTCATGGAATAACGTCGTGCATACAGTTTTTCCAACGCTTTTTTTCCTCCATTTATTTCAGTGATTTTGATTCAACATGAATTAGAGGTATTTGTCTAGCATACATTTTCTAATAAAGTTCTTTATTTGGGAATCGGTGACCTCTGTTACTGTCCCTTTATGTTGATGTTTCATTGAATTCTGGTTTCATTATTGTGACTAGGTTGATACCGCTATGTCTAATTCAACAATGGTAATGTTCAAAGGTGGCTACCATGAAGTGTCCATCAAACTTTTTTCAGTACTCTCTCTAATGGCTCCATATATGAATTCGGTCAATTTTCATCGGCGATACTAGCAGACAAACACGGATCAAGATACAATGTACCAGATTAAATGCATGAATGCGTTTTTATTAAAAAGTCTGTTGACATTTTTTCGAATTCAACGCAATACTTGCTATAAAAGTATATTCGAAACAGAAAGAAAAAAAAAGATTCTCGCACTAAGTGGTACAACTGATAAAAATAAAACCGAAATATATGAAAAGGTAAAGACTTTCAAAACTGAATTAAACACGGTAATTATATATGAGTACTGGATTAAGTGGTAGTTTGAATGTTGTTTTATAAAACAAATCTATAATAACGAGTTTCGGTAGAAAATGGCACTAATTTTTGTTGGTAGATTATCGTACGATTTTCTTATTAATGAGAGATACCAAGCGTGAATTTAGGTGTTTTAGTTTTACGGACAAAAACGACTATTAGATTCGAATCTATACGAGTTTTGGAGACTGTATTTTATGAAACTGACCACTTAACCAAATAAATTAGGTAGCACATGAATTTGACTATACTCCGTCATGCTTTGTTGAAAAGAAATTAGCAGATCATTATGTCATATAAAATATCACGCCTAAACACATTTTTATCAACATCTATATCAAACGATTGCATAGTGAGGCTTTTTTTATTTGAGTTTTACTTTCGATTTGAGGTATGTATAGGTAAATGACATATTTCTTACCTATCAAACGTTAAAACCATTAGGTGTCGATCATTACAACGTTAAAAAAATCAAGTAGAGAAGAAGAATGGATTGGAAAATAAAAATGATGAAACTATTCACTCAATGCGAAACAAACCCTAGAACCATATAAACGTTTGCTACTCTTAACAATGGAAGGTTTTGCCGACATATAAATATGCCTGCTGTTGAGTAATAATTGTAAGAGACGTAATAGCTAACGGTCTAGCATGTACAGGAAAGTGACCATTTGTTCAAGTTAATTGATTTTAATGACCGTGAAGATGATTAAAATTGTCAGGATAAATGTCTAAGAATCACAGATAAAGCTGCAATATTCAAAATAAAAATACACTACATTATTGTAAAGACAGAGAGGACAATGTTTGATGACTCGGATGTTAACAATCTGAATGATATTTCTTATATGTACACTTCCAGACACGAACACACACAGCTCACCCAGAAAATAATTAAAATACTTGCAAAACCTAGTCAATCAAATTTCAATAATTTCTATCAATTTTAGAAATAAAACGAAAAGTGAGTACAAATTAGGTTCGCGTATGTATGCGTGCCTTAGATTCGTTATTATACGTAATAAATACAAACCTCAATATAGGAGGCAAACATGCGATACGGAATTAAATAACTGAATCTATTGTATCGCTGTATCAAATACGGTACACTATGTGCACACTAAAGACCAATAATAAAGATTTAGAAATAATCGCACCCTTTTGCGATAAATAAACATAGTCAGATTATCATAACCCTTTAAGATCAATAACATCTAGAAAGTATCACAAATTATTGCGATCAATAAACATTTACAGATTCTCACAACCCTTTCCAATCAATAAAAACTTTCAGAGTATCACAACCCTTTTCCAATCAATAAAAACTTTCAGATTATTACAACCCTTTCCAATCAATAAAAAAAACTTTCAGATTAGCACAACCCTTTGTGATCAATAAAAACTTTCAGATTATCACAACCCTTTGTGCTATATAAAACTTTCAGATAATCACAACCCTTTCCAATCAAAAAAATCTTTCATATTATCACAACCCTTTGTGATCAATACAAACTTTCAGATTATCACAACCCTTTGTGATCAATACAAACTTTCAGATTATCACAACCCTTTGTGATCAATAAAAACTTTCAGATTATCACAACCTTTTGTGACATATAAAACTTTCAGATTATCAGAACCTTTTCCAATCAATACAAACATTCAGATTATCACAACCGTTTGTGATCAATACAAACTTTCAGATTATCACAACCTTTTGTGATCAATTAAAACTTTCAGATTATCACAACCCTTTGTGATCAATACAAACTTTCAGATAATCACAACCCTTCGTGATCAATAAAAACTTTCAGATTATCACAACCCTTTGTGATCAATACAAATTTTCAGATTATCAAAACCTTTTGTGATCAATTTAAACTTCAGATTATCACAACCCTTTGTGATCAATAAACAGTTTGATATTAAAGTCCTACACACAGTCAGAAGTTATTTTTAAAAAAATTATGCAGCATTGCCGCATTTTCCATATCTTTTTAAACCATTCTTATTAACACTCAACTGAACTCCTATGATAGTTTTCAATCTTAGATACATATGATTATCGTTTTTTTTTTTTTTTTGGTGTTAAGTAAAAGTATGCGTAGGAGATGTTGTTCGCAATAATTTTTAAAGATTTCACGATGGGGAAACATCCCGTCATCGTGTTATGCCTGATTGAAGCAATTTAAATACCTGACATTATTCACACATTTTGGATTACGTTTCTAAACTTTTGTGTGCATCAGTTACTGTGTTCAAACACTTAAGGCAGTGGTATATATCCTAAAAACGGTACAGACGAGGTTGCCCGACATTTAACACTCAGGCCCGGGCATAATAAACTTATCTCGGTGTTGTCTTCGAGAAACGTGAGAAAAATAAAAGTCAGGAATGCAACACTAAGAGAAAGATAAATGATTTCTACATGACTAGTCATCAAACGGCGTGTACACGCCAACCACATATTGTTCATAACTGTCACAGTGACGTATATACAATACTTTGAAAGCTTACTTCTTTCATTTCCGCGTGATTCAAGATTACGGATTTCCGCTGTGATTATCATTTTGTACTAGTTTTCTGGAGTTCATGTGTTAACATATAAAGAGATTATGCTGTCCTATTCAGTATATTCATGATTTTACACTGAATCAAACAGGTCTTGCTGACATAATTTACACAAAAATGGAGACGACACTGGTTCTAGTACTTATTTGTTCGGTGATTAGATCCGCCATTGGTGAGTACATTTGTGTTTCTAACTTACATATTTAACTCATCATGTAATTGTTCACTGCAATGTCTGTTTACTGATAAATTAGTAGATGTAAAGGATTTTGTTCTGTGATTTTATTAATTCTTATTGCTGTTTCTAATGCATCAAGAATGTTGAAGGACCTCAGAAAGTCGCCATAATCATTCACTATGCCCGTTCTTAGTGTTGACTTTAGGCCAATTTCTCAAGCACCGTAAGTCACTATTTGGCCGCCCATTAGTTTTCCATGCACATTTCTAGTTCTAAGACAAAGCTTCCATGATATTGTTATAGCACATCGTATTTCTGTACGTATGCTTATTGGTTTGTCCTTCCTTCTGTCAATCACTTCTGCGCATCAAAAATTGATGAATGTTTCAATCATTTGGTTAATATACTTATCGATATAATGTACAAGAGATGCATTATCTAAACTCCCCTGCTTGGGACCATTGGAGGGGTGGGGTTAAAGATTAAAGACATTTATTCTATTTTTTAAGGAAACCTAATAAATGTAGTCATAGATTTGTGACGAGTACTTTATTGTTATATATAACGCAAAAAGGATGCGAGTAATGTGCAACAATGAGGGAGTGGAGGTGTTCAAAAATGGCAGTGGTTGATAATTATACCGATCGATTCAAATTAAGTATTACAACTTTATATTAAAAACGGGATGATTTGCGTCAGAAAAGTTACTGAAGTTTTCTCGTTGTAAACATTTACAAATTAGAATAATCATTGTTCAATCGATATTTTCTAACAAAATAGCTTTGAGATGTAGTCGCAGGGAAAATATAAATGGTGAAGACACCGAAATGTTTGACCCTAGACATTCCTGAAAATATTTAAAATTGTATGTACCTCCATTTAACAATTGAAAACTTTATTTGGAATGTACAAATAAAAAAATATTACAATTACGTTTGTTGATAACTAGTTTTTTTTCTTCTTATTTTAGAAACCCTTTTATGTGTTTGTTCCTCGAAAATGTGTAATGTAAAGTTAATTTTACTATATACATGTAGTACAGCAGCTGACAGGAATGTCTTTAAAACAAAAACAAAAAATCCAAGGTAAACTCAGTACTATTGGATAGTTAATTACAGGGACAACTGGAATTAAGGTACAGTTTACTGGAATTTCTTCTTACGTCGAATAATGACAACAAAAACTATATTTCTATTTCGGTAAAATCTTCTGATATATTCTGGTTTGAAATTCAACGATCATGCAGAGTGTTAAATGGTGGTTTAAATGAAATTATTAAAATGATATGTTCTACCTTTTTCATTGCTATTTTATTTAATTATGTTCCTCGTCTTTCCTTTTTGTCAACTTTAATCATTTTAGTCCACTTCAGTCCAGTTTTCTTTATTCTAATATTATTTATCTTCTTCTAGCGCAGAGGCCCGACAGAGACCTCAGGATTGACGGCGGCCGATCGCTGGACGGGTCCAGAATAGAAAATCTCCGGGGATTTGGACCCTGTAGTCCTTACCTATGTCAAATACGGGAATGCATAAGCAATGAAGACAACCTTACTTACGGCTGCAAATGTAATTGCAATACTGCCGGTCAAACCTGAGGTGAGAACGTAAAATAGTCCTTCATTTGTATGCTTATAAAGCAGAATATCATCCAATCTTTCGCAGATTAGTTTGTGAGAGCTATGCAAATAGGCTTTTTATGATGTATAGAGATGGGATCATGGGGGCGTTACCGTGAAAATAAATTCACTGATTTGTTGTTGTTTTTAAAAATGTGCATGGGTTTGATCGATTCATACAGAAGCAGTCTGAATAAAATATTAATTATTGTTGAAACAGAACTTTGACTTTGTATTGGAGTTTGAAGAAAAATAAAAACAACTGCCATAATGTTGATAATGATGAACTATGAAGCTTTTAGAAACATTTATTCCTTTCTTTGATGATACGGAAGAAAAGAACGCAGAGGTCTAATATATAGACTGATTTACAGCACGACAGCACAAGCAGGTTACTGGAGTCAAGTGTCTCGCCTAAGGACTTTTCATGGTATATAGTTGTATGTTTGATTGTAAAATTTAACTGGTTGCTTGAAAGTATTTGTATTGCTTCTCCTCTAGAAAAAAAGCCATATCTCCATGAAGTTTTCACCAGAAATCTTTTAATGATGTCTACTTATCTTAAACAATTTAAATTGAAAATGGTGCTGCCCGAACAGTCAATATGGTCACTACAGTCACCAGCTCAAAAAAGTTATGGCTACCCGCTTGAATGATTTTATCATATCAACATGGGGTTATGCTGAAACACTTCAGATGATGTCCAATTAATCTTAAATGAAAATGGCGCCGACTGGACATCCATTATGGGTTTATGGTAGACATCTGTCAAATATTCTTGTTGCTATTCCTCCGAAATGAAAAGTCATATCAATATGGAGTTTTCACCAGAGGACTGGGATGATATCTATTTATCTAGAATGAATATCGTGCTTTCAACATAACTGGCACATTAAACATTACGAAATATTTACGTAATTGCAAAAATGGTGCAAATCTTATATCAATATGTCTGCTACTGTGGCTAATTTGAAATTCTTCTCGCTCATAAAAGTCAGAAATGGTTTCAACACTAAACAGTTAGAAAGATATTGTATTTTCTTGAATTCATGGAAATTCTTTTTGGTAAGTAGAACTTTGTCAGTTCGGGGTGGGAGTGGGTGGTTGTCTTCCTGTCAAATCCTTCTTGTTTTACATTAGACACTGACAATGCGAAGTCAATTAAGCATGTCAAAGAAATTCAGCATATCAGCAATAGAAGGGTCTAAAACTAACTGATGTGTAAAATATGTTTACTTAGATGACGCTGTACAATAGATACATTTAAACCAAAATAGTCTCTGGAATCCTAGAAAGCATGGCAAATTGTAAACCAAAATAGTCTCTGAAATCCTAGAAAACATGGCAAATTGTAAACCAAAATAGTCTCTGGAATCCTAGAAAACATGGCAAATTGTAAACCAAAATAGTCTCTGAAATCATAGAAAACATGGCAAATTGTAAACCAAAATAGTCTCTGGAATCCTAGAAAACATGGCAAGTTGTAAACCAAAATAGTCTCTGAAATCCTAGAAAACATGGCAAATTGTAAACCAAAATAGTCTCTGGAATCCTAGAAAACATGGCAAATTGTAAACCAAAATAATCTCTGAAATCCTAGAAAACATGGCAAATTGTAAACCAAAAAAGTCTCTGGAATCCTAGAAAACATGGCAAACTGTAAACCAAAATAGTCTCTGGAATCCTAGAAAACATGGCAAATTGTAAACCAAAATAGTCTCTGGAATCCTAGAAAACATGGCAAATTGTAAACCAAAATAGTCTCTGGAATCCTAGAAAACATGGCAAATTGTAAACCAAAATAGACACTGCAATATTTGATCCTAGAAAAGATGGTAAATTTAAACGTGAACATCATATATGAAAATAAACGTAAGATTAATCAATTTATTATCCGGCATTAATGAAGTCTTGCTATGTGTGTTACAAGAATTTTCAACTAGAAATTTCAGGATAAAACTATATTCAAGCGAAACAAAGTTTTTTTTATATCAGGATATCGTTTCAATATATTTCTAAAAAGAAATCCGATTTACCACAAAAAATAATATAGATTTTGTTGCAAATGATATCTATTCAAGCGGACTTTAGGTTTGGTTGAATTTTGACAGTCAACGTTTGTCATGCACAGCCAACTACATTATTAATTTTTCTAATTTTCTTTGTCTTTCAGAATTATTCAAAGTGTGACCATCTGGTGATTTTCACAATGGAGAGATATTATCGACGTTAACGCATCATATCTTACGTTATTACGAATTCCATTTCTTTATTTATTTATCAATGAATAAATGTTAAATAGTGCTCGGGCAATAATCAGTTTTAAAGGAAATATTTTTATAATATAACGTAATTATTCGAAACATGATTACCGTGTAAAGATTTCCGTTTTACGTCAACATTGGCAATATCGACATTCATCGATACATCGTAAGCAAGTCAACGATGTGTAACAGTCATCGTACACGATGTAGTCTGATGAATCCACTTATTCAATAAGGCCAAGCAGCGCGTAGTTTAGAGTACCGCACTATAACAAACATGTATCGACGTTTGATTTGATTAGAACCATGAGAAAGGCTTGAATATCTGGAAGATGAACATGGGAAGTTGCATCATGCAAGATGTTAATTTGTACCCTCATACTGTATTGTGAGGGAAAAGGTCCATTGATGTGCAAAGGAAACTAAAACAGCTGAAGCGTTTCAAAAGTAGCGTTCAGTGAACCTGACCCGAGAAGAAGGCTAAATCAGAAACAACCACAAATCAAACAGCAAGGGAATCCAATTTCCAAACATAAATGTATTCCATACGACTTTATATGAATATTTGCTTTAAATAAACTTAAACTGAAAAATATGTGTTCTTTAACGATCATCCAATATTTATGAGATACAGATTAAGCATATGTAGAACAAATAAATGTCTTCAACTTTTCCCTTTCTACTAAATTTTCTTTAACAAATAACAATAAGAAACTAGAATAGTTTATACTCCTGATATAGAAATTATAAACCTGTTCTAGAGTTTGAACTTAGACTTATGTACATTGAATAAGAGCTACGGATGCACAGGTGCATAAATGAAGCACGAGGTCTGCTTTCCACGTGTCCAGATAGAGACTTGTGTAAGCTTCATATATTATTTCAATAGTCACTAATTACATTACTTTTGAAAACTTGTTTCTAGTTGGCTGATAATGGCAGCTCAGTTTCAGAGTTTTATATTATAAACCTCTGAGTTTGAGGCTGAGTTTAAAATGTCAAAATCAGCCAATCAGAAACAAGCGTTTTAAATGTAAGGTCGCTTGATATTGTTGGATTTACGATCATGCTCAGACTGAAACACAAGGATTGAATGATTTCCTACCACACCCTAGTTCAGATCTCAGTGAAATTCTGAATATTTATCCTTATACTGAGATTGGACATAGACATTAGTATGATAATTCAAAAAATATTTGGACTGATGTCATATGTAAAGATAGTATGAAAAAATGGCTATTTTGATTGTAACGATTTTTCATTTTGAGAAAGAATAAAGGACGATTGACCAATTGTAAGTAAATATTTAATTTTCCCAGAGAAATAAAGGACTCGTTACATAAGAATTCAAGACATTTTTAAGAACTGTATATAGATTCCCAAGATCTGCTTGTGTTTAACATTTATGATATAAAACTGAGAGAACCTAAAATTTGTTTGTAAAAGAAAATGAGACGTATTAAAGTAATTACTCTAAGAAAATGAGACGTATTAAAGTGATTACTCTAAAATAAATAATCTCTCAGTTACATTGTCGCAAGAAGTTTTAAAAAATGTGCTTAATTAGTTTAGTAAGAAGTTCTTATAGGAATGTCTGCTAGATAATTATTAATTGGTTACAATGTAATGAAGAAAAATTGTATTCCTGAAATATCGCAAATTAGTCTTTAACAACAAAATAATTAGTATCATCGTATTTAATGGGTCGTTAACAAGAAATTGAGTATCGGTCATACTCATAATGGGCCGATAATTAGAACAATCGATATAATCGATACCATCAGAAATAATGGGTTGAATATTAAATCATAATTAAATAGTGGAAATTAAGGAATGAACATTTGATTTGGGGGTTAATTGAAAGACAATATATTCTTAAACGTAAATACTTTTTAACACCCATGCTGTAACCTAATGCTGATTGTCTGCACATATCAAATTATCAATACCATTCATGCACTCATCCCAATCACACCAGCCAATCAGGCCAGGTATGGTTGTTGAACTTCCAGATAGCTAGACAGACTAGATAGTTAGCAAAATGTTCGTCTAATACGAAACAATGACCCACTATAGTTAATATTTACATTAGCCAGTCCTGCAGTGCTGCTAATCAAAGAAAGCGGTCGCACGCTGATGCAACTGAACGCTAACATACAAATATTATGCAGCATTGATATTGGTATATCAGTGTTTTGGTTTTCGCTTTTCAATGAATGGTGGCACAAACAAATGTCGGCCAGTTCAGAGATTTATTTCAAATTGTCAGTCGAGACCCAAAGCACGTCATTATTTGTCTCGAAGAGAAGTCCACCTTTTCTGGGTTATTAATTTGTGAATAGATTGTATAAATGATGTTATTCAGATATCACGTGTTTATGACCTAAAATGTAGGTCATATACATAACATTCGCAGGAGAACGACGATATTAGCTTATTAACCACCAGGTATATAACATTTAGTTTTCCCTTTCGCTTGGTAGTCACTGTAAAGTCTGTCACAATGGTACTATTCTGACGAAGAACGACGTCGTAAAGTTGTCGTAAATGTCATTATTTTTTACGCCAAAGAATATTACAAACATTACCAGACTAATGTTAATCTATTTTGATGAATATGGAAACACTAACAATCCAAGGAACGAAAAATCTGACAAGACAGCGTTATGATCATTGGAACAGTTTTTTTTGTGTGTGGCACGTTTACAGCATTTTCAGAGGGGGAATTGGTACACCAAGCTTAATAATTGACGTTAACAAACAATAACTGATTAGAACAAATATACCGTGACATTTTGATCAACAACTGAGTCGGGCGACGCTTGTAAAGTATTTTGGTAGTTCTGTAGTATCTGACTACTTCTGGCAATGCTTTAAAGGCATACAAATGTCCAGTGACACTGGCAGAGCCAGGCAATAACACCATCTAACTACTTCTGGCAATGCTTTAAAGGCATACAAATGTCTAGTGACACTGGCAGAGCCAGGCAATGACACCATCTGACTACTTCTGGCAATGCTTTAAAGGCATACAAATGTCCAGTGACACTGGCAGAGCCAGGCAATGACACCATCTGACTACTTCTGGCAATGCTTTGAAGGCATACAAATGTCTAGTGACACTGGCAGAGCCAGGCAATGACACCATCTGACTACTTCTGGCAATGCTTTAAAGGCATACAAATGTCCAGTGACACTGGCAGAGCCAGGCAATGACACCATCTGACTACTTCTGGCAATGCTTTGTAGGCATACAAATATCCAGTGACACTGGCAGAGCCAGGCATTGACACCAGGATGAACAGTCTTTTTGCATTTAATTTTTTTAAATATAAAACTCTTTTTATACTCCGACTACGTCAATCGATTTGTGGACTCTCGTTTTCTCCATACAAAGTTTGTTATTTCTACAGAGTCGGTTTAAAAAAAAGCAAAAACACGCTTCATCGTTTGTTAGAAACTCATTCAAACGTATCTAGTTCATCTTGTGATATTTGGTGAGAACCTGTATAACGATTTAAATGTCTCTATTTAGTGACTAACTATATAACGATTTAAATTTCTCATGCATATTGTGATGAAATTAGATACCTGGGGAGAGTGATGTTACAATGATAGGGGCATTTATGTTTTCCATATAGCACTAGTTGAAACACTTGGAGCTGTTAATTATAACAGCCTGGCTGAGGGCAGTGACCCTAGGGTGTGAGAAACCTTATCTGCTTTCATTTGTCAAGTATCAGGTTTTGAAACTAGACTGAATTATGGGTTGGGAAAGTGGTTTTAACAGGATTCACAGAGTTGAGAGAGGAGAGGTTTTGTAGCTTTCAGTGTGAAAGGATCAATTAGATCCTCCCTCCTCTCTCTCTCTCTCTCTCTCTCTCTCTCTCTCTCTCTCTCTCTCTCTCCTAACCGATAGTTAGATGGTAACTCTACAGAAAGTAGGGATTTTCTTGTGTAATGCAACACAAGGCTAAAGGATTGTACATAGTGTATATTGTAAATAAACATGTAAATAGCAGAATTCAGAATTATTTTATGGATTTATTTCGGAACCCATCACGTTACAATATGTTAAAGTTACATCGTGATGTCCGCATGACTGTTGTTGACGTCCGTTAGTCTCGCGAGACGATGGAAGTGCGCACATGAGAGATGTCCCGGTTGGTGGTTGTGCAGCGTCTGAAGTGGCTATGTAGCCCAACAAGGGAATGGCAGTCCTTACTCCACTAGCTACACTTGAAATTTGAGTCTGGTTTGTGTTGAAGATGCTGCTTCTTCCTCTGAGATCGGTTTTCATATGCTAGCAAGCGAACCTTGTCCTCAATGGTTTTCAAACTAGTGATCAGAGCTAGTAGCCAACTGGGCCTGTCTAGAGAACGCTCTTCCCAGGTATTGATTCGATGTCAAGGACTTAAATGTCGCGCTTACAGACTTCCTTGAAGCGGAGATGTGGCCATCCGATTGACCTTTTGTCAGAGGCAAGTTTGGAATAAAGGTCTTTGGAGATCCGTCCATCATCCATCTCACGTACATATCCCAGCCATATGATTCGACGTTGGCGGAGAAGTGTGACCATGCTGGGAATCCTGGCACATTCAAGCACCTCGTTGTTTGTTACTCGATCAGTTCCAGTAATCTGGAGTATGCATGTGAAATACGCTCTGTCTTTTCTCTTGTGAGGCGTACATGGTCCAGGTTTCACTGGCATACAGGAGAGTTCTTAGCACGCAGGAACGGTACGGTAGATCTTAGTGTTCAGGTCGGCATACTATTGTGCGACACCCTGGAGAGAGTTGTTGATGCCTCTCCTATCCGCTTGTTGAGCTCAGCATCGAGAGATATGTTGTTTGTGATGGTAGAGCCGAGGTATGGGAACTGATTGACCACCTCAAGTTCGTATCTGTTGATGATGATGATAGTGGGCTCATGGTCAGCCCAAACTCACCGCATGCTTTATGCAAAGCGGTTCATCAGGTGCTATAACTCATCTTCTGTGCGAGTGGCTAGGGCTCCATCATCCGCGAAGAGCATGTCCCTGATGGTTGCTTTACGCACTTTGCTCTTGCAAAACTCTTTGCCTTTAGTCGTGCAAGGTTGAACAGGATGCCGTCTGATCAAGTATGCAGGTAGATCCCTTCTGTGGACGTCCCAAAGGCATGCTTGAGGAGGACAGCGAAGAAGGTGACGAAGATCGCAAAGGCTAGGACGCAACCTTGTTTCACTCCACTGCGGATGTTGAAGGGGGCGGTTGTTGAGCCATCGCTCTGCACTTTGCCTTTCATATCAGCGTGGAAGGACTGGATGATATATGAGAGCATATAATCTACGCCATGATTGTGAAGAGTCCGTCTCTGCTAACCAGATCGAACGCCTTCGTATGTCTATAAAGGCCAGGAATGGGGGTTTGTGTTGTTATCTGCATTTCTCCTGCAGTTGCCCGACGGAGAAGATCATGTCGATTGTGGACCTCTCTGCGCGGTTCCCGCACTGCGACTCTGGATACACTTTGTCAGCAAGCGTCTGCAATCTGATCTTCCCAATGCCAAATTTGCCAAGACAGGAAGCCAAAGAGCCATGGTCAACACCCACCCCAGCGTTGAAGTTGCCAAGTAATATCAAGTTCTCTTCCTTGGGAATTTTGTCGATGAGCGAGTTTAATTCGTTGTAGAACTCATCCTTGGTATATGCAGTGACATTTAGTGTGGGAGCGTAAGCACTGATCAGTTGTTTCTTGGTGCAATAGTTGCAGTCCGCTTTGCCATCTTATTAAATAAAACTGGAATTTATATGATGTAATAAATGGATTATTACACATTAAATGTATGAAACTAACCCAATTGTTTCAATCGTTTACTTAAAAAGGCAGGTACTAATATATAATAGTTAGGTGTCTTTCATGCATTGTAATTGAAACAAAAACCAGAGTAAAATACTTTAAGTATTAAAGATGTTGTACGTCAGAATTATACATTATCTTCTCTTTTTCGCTTCATGATATTTAAAATTGAGATTTAATGTTCGCCATGTGTATTGACAAACACAAGGTATGTAGTTTGATTAACACAGGATATGTGTATCTATTACAACATGCTAAATGTGTTAATTAATACATTTAATGTGTGCTGATTAACACAGGCCATGTGTATTGATTAACATTTCCAAAGCTATTTTACCGACCATGATAACTTAGATAACAGGTAACCGCACAGTTTACATGACGTCGTCATAAAGATTTCTTTTCTACCTAAATTGGGGACGTTTATGCTAGTGTATAATGTAAAATATGTCTTCTGAGGTTTAAAAAATAACAACATTAATTGAATGAATAGCTTGGATATCAGGCTTCATTCAGTCGCAATCTAAATTGAATGAATAGCTTGGATATCAGGCTTCATTCAGTCGCAATCTAAATTGAATGAATAGCTTGGATATCAGGCTTCATTCAGTCGCAATCTAAATTGAATGAATAGCTTGGATATCAGGCTTCATTCAGTCGCAATCTAAATTGAATGATTAGCTTGGATATCAGGCTTCATTCAGTTGCAATCTAAATTGAATGAATAGCTTGGATATCAGGCTTCATTCAGTCGCAAATCTAAATTGAATGAATGGCTTGGATATCAGGCTTAAATCAGTCGCAATCTAAATTGAATGGATTAGTTGGATATCAGGATTTATTCAATGGCAACCAGACTTGAACGATTGTTCAGATATCAGGAATCATTCTTGGAAAACAATGCGATAAACCATTTTTTCTGTCGATATCTATGTTTTTATGCCTATAATCGATTTAGAATAGGTTCAATCATTTTGAATAAGTACTAATCCAATAACAACATCTTACTAGGACTCGGATTAATATTAGCGTGGTACTGTATGAGTTGCTAAATCAAAATATAAATAAAAAAGAAAACAATAAGAAAAGAAAAAGATAATGCCAACTTGGCCTATGCAACTCTACTCTATATTTTTTATGTATCTTATCTTTACGGCTCTTTAGTAATAAAAAAGACGAATTAATTTATAAAAAAACAAATGAAACCGGATTTCCCAAAACCATGGAAAAGGGATTTGATTCGCTGATAAGATGCGACGACGTATGACCTCATTGCAATGATAAGATGACCTAAATAATATAAATTCCATTGATGATTGATACAAGTCTCTTTCATTGGCGTCAGATGACCTAAATAATATAAATTCCATTGATGATTGATACAAGTCTCTTTCATTGGCGTCAGATGACCTAAATAATATAAATTCCATTGATGATTGATACAAGTCTCTTTCATTGGCGTCAGATGACCTAAATAATATAAATTCCATTGATGATTGATACAAGTCTCTTTCATTGGCGTCAGTTTAAAAACAATATTTTTGTTGACTTTTTCATGATGTTGTTCTTTGTTTACAGTAAAATGATCGTGGAATATATGTCTCGATAAATTTAAACTAAATATTATTTCCACGCATCTATCTCGTACAGCATCGACTTGGACTAGAACTAGATATATACTCCAACGAAAGCGCAAACGAAATGATCATGTTTGTCCACTTATACCACCAATAATACTCTCATAGGTAAACAAAAATTAGTAAATATATAGGAATAGATGAGATCTACACCATGCCACCACCCATAGCCTTTCTCAACAACCCTCATATATTCTCAATCACGCAAACATCAACTAAAGACTGATGCTAAATATCGCTGGTATAGGCAACAATCTACATTTCAGTTTGCATAGCTGTATTTTATGTTGGGGTAATATACTTATAAAATCAACGTATATATATATATATATATATATATATATATATATATATATATATATATATATATATATATATATATATATACTGAGTTTTGGGTAGACACAGCAAAATATGAATAATTTCTAAATTCAACATAAATTTACATGGCTATATTGTATGTTGAGGTACACAGCAAAATTCACATAAATTTACTTGGCTCAAGATAAGAAATACTTCTAAATTAAACATAAATTTAGAACGTTAGCATTACTGTATTGTATGTTGTGTACAAAGCAAAAGTCTAAATACTTCTGATACTTCTAATTTCAACATAAATGTACATATCATCTGCGCCATATTTTTGGACTCACCCTGTGAGCTTCTGTGCCTAATAATTTATGATGCCTTTTATAGATTAGAAAACATAAACTTTATTTTCTAGAAGACTTATACATGTAATGCAGAAAGGACACTCAAAATTAGTTTATAAGTTCTGGATTACCATCCTCCCCTTTTCCCCAGCAGCACAATTCATTCGTAAAATAAAAAATCCTTAACAAAAATACGCATTAAAACAACAGTGTGATACGTAATAAAAGCTTTTAAACCCAACATAAGACAGACATAACTGAAAACTTGTGTCACGGTCTCGGACTCTCTGGAGAGAGGAACGATGATATACTGATATATAGGTAGCCATCGTATGAAAAGAGAACAGCAAGCGATATATATATATATATATATATATATATATATATATATATATATATATATATATATATATATATATATATATATATATATGTGTGTGTGTGTGTGTGTGTGTGTGTGTTAGTAAAAAAAACATGGAGGCATTACAAAGAATGTTCATACATTTAAGTTTTAAGGAATGTTAAGTTATCAAGCAAAATAGAACGAGGGGCAGAAATTTTACTTTCTTTTACTTCAAATGAAAAAAATCACAAGATTGTTGTGAATTCTTAATGACATCTAACCTGTATATTTTCTAGTTAAAAATACTTGTAACGTGTACGCGACAGGTACTTGAATTTTACTTTAAATAAAAAGTCACGACAGCGTCCTGAATTCATAAGGTCACCTTAGCTGTCGACTTGAAGATATACATCACTCATTGCATACATGACTGATGGCTGAGTTGTTTTCAATGTAGAGTAAACATAACGTAATGTTTAAAACAAATTTCGACAATGTTGTGAGGTCTTTGGGTCATCTTAGTTGTTCATTTTACGTGTATCACGTACACGTGATATATACATGACACAGGCTAAATTGCGTACAATGTATGTCAGGTTTTTTGTTGTTATAAAACAGAGCATCTTTACCATATTGTCTATCAAGTTCACTTCTTAGTGGATCCATAATTTGTTTTGAAGTTACTTATTAAGTCATTTTTCAGACTTATTTTCATTAGTATTTTTAGTTTAATCATCTTTAATCTGCAAGACGATTATAACTGAAACACACATAGAACTTCGAAATTAATCAGTATCGTATAGTAACTAAACTATTTGTAATACAATTGAGAAACAACATTGGCAATAAGGACTACAATTAAAACAACTCGTTTTAAATGTCAAGTTAGAAACGTAATTTTTACAAAACTAGTGCTTAATGCAAACAGTGCAATATCTAATACAGTTAACAGTGGGGAAGTTAAATAGGGATCAATGCAAAAATTGTTGAACAAAAAAAGAACACTACACAAAGTGGGGATAATAGAGAACACGACTATGCATGCTTTGAACACATATCGCAATAAAGAAATCTAAAGAGAACATGACTATGCATGCTGTGAACACATATATTGCAATAAAGAAAGCTAAAGAGAACATGACTATGCATGCTGTGAACACATATATTGCAATAAAGAAAGCTAAGAGAACATGACTATGCATGCTTTGAACACATATTGTAATAAAGAAAGCTAAGAGAACACGAATATGCATGCTTTGAACACATATATTGTAATAAAGAAAGCTGAGAGAACATGACTATGCATGCTTTGAACACATATATTGCAATAAAGAAAGCTAAGAGAACACGAATATGCATGCTGTGAACACATATATTGCAATAAAGAAAGCTGAGAGAACACGAATATGCATGCTTTGAACACATATATTGCAATGAAGTAAGCTAAGAGAACACTACTGTGCATGATTTTAACACATATATTGCAATAAAGAAAGCTAAAGTGGAACGAATTTAAAGTTAAATTATACAAAATGTTAAGAGAAAAATTAAGTTTTACCATCAATTGCTCTTTGCTATATTTTCTTCAATCAAACTAAACAGGAAGGTGTTCGTGATGACTATTTTATTCACTTTGCTTAATTTGACTTCTCCGATCAAGAACAACAAAACAAATGTTTTTAAATGCAAGGTACGCGAAGGCTAGTGCTACATGATAAGAGAGAGAGAGAGAGAGAGAGAGAGAGAGAGAGAGAGAGAGAGAGAGAGAGAGAGAGATATGGGGGAATAAAAGTACTTTTAAAACTGTAAACTTCATAATTGTGATTTTGCATATCAGTAAGTGTTGTTAGACATTGTGAACAATTCTTCAGAGATTTTACATTCTCTACTAACGTCTCTGCCAGTGCTAGTACTAATTAAAACTGTTCATGTTATTATTATCATCAACATCGTCGCTATAATCACTATCATCGTTATCGCCGTCATTATCAAGTGAATATAAGTAGTAATGTATGCATGAAAAGGTTTTACAATCAGCAATGATTCTGGTATTTGATTTTTTTTTTATTATTTTGCCTTCTGCTTATTTCATTCACTTTACTGTTATCTTCTGCCAGCTCAAGGACATGCCACATGGAGTCGGTAACGTAGTTTACATAGCGTGCCACTTTTTTTAAGGATTAATTGCAAAATGAACGAGCGCTTGCCACCAGTAAGAAAGTAACACTGTTAAAATCGAGATTTTGTGGCTGTTCTTCGCGTGCCACACAGAACTTCACGAGGTTCAACCTTGTGGCACGCGTGCCGTAGGTTTCTGACTCCTGCTATAGACGTTTGGATGTGCAGCGTCAGTCAGATATAAAGAGGAACGTCTGGCCCTAAGTATTTGACTCAGAAACGGATCAGCCGTTTGAGGTTATTGTTGTCGGTCCCTCTGTTGAAACAAGGAGTGTTTGTGATATGAATACAACAATAAGTACCACTGTCAATGCACTGGTGATGTTAACGTTCGCTTCTAGTGAGGAGCGATCAATCACATATTCAAAAGTTCACAATTGTATATGCATTTATCGATATTGCTATCAAATTTACATAAACCTACAGCTTCATATTTTCGCTTTATATATATATATATATATATATATATATATATATATATATATATATTTTATTGTTATTGTATTATATTATATTAATTTGATGAACAAAGTCCATATCTGATATGAGGATTTGCGTCATTTAAAGACACTTGAAAGGTTGGTATGCCACCATACTTTCTATCAAGTCTTGTCTAATTATATATATATATATATATATATATATATATATATATATATATATATATATATATATATATATCTTTTACATAAGAATAATGAAAGGAGCATCTAGTGTGAAATACGTTTATTCCTCGTCAACTCAAGGTGGATATATGAATGAGAAACATATTGAATTACAATGGAAATAATACCTATTTAAAGTAAACAACACTAACACGTAAAATCGGTGACATGTTTTATTTTATTGAGTCTTCACACTGAAGTTAACTAATGGCTTACGACGACAGTGCAGATTTGTTTCTACTCATTTCCGGTAAAACCAAAACTGTATCTGTGAACAGCAAGACAAGAAAATCTCTAGCCAGCATAACTATTTTTTTTATAACAAAAGCTTAAATATTTTATTTTTTTTTTGTCTGTCAAAAGTCAGTACAAATCACAAAGCTGTACATTGGTAACGTCTAACCAACAATAGCAGACCCACCTGCATCATCTACATGTATGATGGTAGGAACGCTCTCTCTGTTGGCTCGATCCACGCCTCTTACCGCGTATTCACCATTCGATTTTGCGTTGTAAACGACCGTATCTTTATCTATAACAGCAACAAGTTCCCACAAATCGGCTTTCTTCTTGTAGATGGACCAAAGATGGATAACTCCACTGTTATCCTTGTGCCATGTCATTATATGGCCAGCAATGGTAAGGTTAGTTGGACTGCGCACGTCTGGAAGGCCTGCAGTCAACCAACTCATTTCTGGACAAAGTGCAGGACTTTGGTACAGATGCTGCTTAAAGTAGTCACTAATACCTACACTATTATCCCTAAAATACTTCATGCTGTACTGGATATCTCCAAGACTAAGATGGTTACTTCTTGCTCTGGATTCTATAATTTGCCTGCCAATTTCTGTAAGAGGCCAATGTTTCAGAAGGGTGTTTCCAGCAAACATTCCTGCATATATATGTCGCTGTTTCGTGTTTTGCTGTATCCACCAGTTCAGCAATGCGGTGAAGCTTTGTTGAGGTGGATCTATCTGCCAATAAATTTGTGGAGAAAAATAATCAACCCATCCTTCGTGGAGCCATTTTTTTGAGTCGGCATACAACGAACTGTATGCATCAAGACCGTTTACCCCATGAGGGTTGCTAGGTCGCCAAATCCCAAAGGGAGCTAGTCCAAATTTCACATTCTTCTTTGTGGCTTTAATTCCATTGTATATTCGATGGATAAGCGTGTTGACGTTTTCCCTCCTCCAATCAGCTAATGATAAATGTCCACCGCCTGCTGTATATTCATGGTAGGTATGGGTGTCAGGAAAGTCGTGGCCAGATATAGGATATGGATAGAAATAGTCATCGAAATGAACGCCGTCAATGTCATACCTTTTAACTACATCCATAATGACGGAATATATGTGATCTTGTACCACCTTTGCACCAGGATCCATCCAAAGATCATGCCCGTATACATGTGCATGACTTGGGAACCGTTTAGCCATATGATTCGACGCAAGATCGGCGTCTGTGGTCTTTCCAGAGCGTGCTCTGTACGGATTAAACCAAGCATGAATCTCTATTCCTCTCTTATGCCCCTCTTCGACGGCGAATTTTAAAGGGTCATAATGTGGGGAAGGAGCTCTTCCCTGGGTGCCGGTAAGGTACTCACTCCATGGCTCAAGGGTAGAATGATAGAAAGTGTCCCCAGCGGGCCTTACTTGGAACACAATGACATTGAAGTGCACTTCCTTGGCTTTATCCAGGATTTTCAACAACTCGGCCTTTTGTTGGTCAGTGGTATGATGTTGAGATGTTGGCCAGTCAATATTGGCTACAGTAGCTACCCATACACCACGGAATTCTCTTTGTGGCCAACCAGAATCTTTAAGAAAATAAGAAAACAGCGTGTCACCTAGATAGTTCACAATACCTGGGAAAAGTTTACTCACATGTTTAAGGGGGGGGGGTATCGATTTGCGGAACTCTTCCTTACCAATAGTCTGTGGAAGGTAAGCTTTCAATTTTAAAAACAAAAATGATTCTTTTTGTATGACTTTTCGTTTCATGTTTCACCCTAGCAATATATCAAAATATTAGACATTTATTAACTTGAGTGATGGGAATGGAACATTGTATGTCCGCTCCGCCTTGTATTGTCCTCCATCTTGCTCTAGTTGGGTATTAGACAGTCTGAATATAACACATGTAGGGAGGCCCATTGCCATGAGTAGAAACAGCATACAAAGCCCATTTCAGATTAAATTTTTATTTTTATGTGATGAAGTCCTTACAAATAGAAAAAGCACTACAAACTATGCAATATTATGAAACTCATGTGAAAAAATCACAGCATTATCTATTGTACTTTTTTGGAAAAAGCATTCTAAAAATGACATATTTCATTAAAAAAAACAAATCAGGAATATGCAAAATTTAGCTTTTTCTCATGTTTTCAACCAAAATATTTCACTAATTGTCTCACCTTTGTAGGTTATCTTTACACAGCATTACCTATGCACTCATTGCTAAAGGAAATATTACTCTTATGATGTACAGCGTTGCAAACAAATAGACAATATGGTCTTAAAAATGCCACATCAGGCATTTTTCGTTCCATCAAAAATTCGAAGTCCAAGTGTCCATCACCAGAAAATATAAAGACACTGTTAATCAGAGTAAACACTGTTTCAAAGTGATCTACAGCTTACCTAAATAATAAAACACCAAAAATATCTTTAAAAAATATCTACATTTTGTATATAATTAACTTAAAAATTATATCAGTTTTCTCACCATTTTAAGGGGAGATAATCATGCATTATTTTGTGAAATAATTTACAATTTTGTATTTTTCAAAAGCGAAAAGGTCATGAAATCTGATGGTGCCAGCTACAATCTTAGACATATGAATATATATGCAGAAAGGCAAACACTATTAATTTGTGTTCCTCTACAAAAAAGAAACAAAATTTGCTAGAATATTAAAGATAAAAAATACAATAAAAAAGAAAAACTGTTCAGATAGTCTTGCTTGACAGTGATAGGCTTCAAAGTTTTTGGCAGTATGGATAAGGCAAAGAAATTGTCCTGTTGTGAGATTCATAAAATAATCCATAGTTCCATATGACACAGGTTGATCAAGTGTGAGCAAACTTTCCTGAGACTGAAATGCCAGTTTGGAATTGGATACTCTAGTCTTCAAACTGAATATCACCTTCTAAAAACACTAGCTGTGCATACACATCTGAAAGATAATTTAGGACAAAAATTAATTCAACTCTTAATTAATAATTTGGAATTAATATAATTTAGCATCAAAGATGTTGTGTCATTTGAGTTTTGTCGATTCATGAATGTCTGAAATTTATGTTGATATTCATGTTTTTTCAATGTCTAAACGGCTTTAACATTATTATTATTTTATTTTTATTAAGAATAAATTAGGGACAAGGTTGGGGACTAATGCCAAGTCCGGATACTTATTTTAATAACAAACGATCTAAATGGAAGGACATTTTCAATTTTGTTTATATCATACTCAATAAAAATTCATTAATAAACCAGTAATGCTTATTCACACGTATTATTGCCATGAACTTAGATAAAAGCAGAGGGGTGGGGGTCTGCAAAATGGCATCAAACATTCAAATACTTAAATTGGTATATATGCCGGATTTTCAAAGTATAAACTGATGAATAACTGATTATATTAATTATATTGACAGTAAATATAATAATGAAAGAGCACAAAATAGAAGAACCTTCCTTCAGATTGATTATTCATGGTTATGTCATTTTATTGTGAAACGTGTAAAGCATTTTCCCGGTAAAGTTGCATCCTAAAATAAAGTTTAGAAACAACAACGTTATTATTAAACATACTATTTAAGAGTTGTGTGAATTAATTCCATTGAATGAATGTTGAATTACATACTCAGTGAGAATGTGTAACGAAGCAACCTATTGTCACTGATCTACCGTAGCTGAGCCATGGCGGCCATTTTACTCCAGGCGCCAGATTATTTACAAATCTATATTTCGAAGTGCAGCATATTATTGCTTGCAAGAAACATGATTTGGGACTCATTTAATGCAGAAAGAGTAGTTTTATCTATCAGACAGCGCACTTCTTAAAATATCCATACATACTGGAGTAAAAAGAAAAAAACTTACCCATTTCTTTGTTCTTGCTTGTTTTTCTTTGTGCGAATACTGTGAGCATGACGTCAGCTATACGTTAAACCTAATTTTATTGGTTCAAACTAACACACCTCCACACACAGAGCAAATCAAATTATCCGTTGCTTATCAATGCGAAATGTCGATAGCGTGCATTAGCGTGTCACTGACCCGGCCGCAGTGGACAGTCCCAGTAACTGAAAACAAAACAGCTGAGTACCTATTTAAAACTCGTCATAATTACTTTATTTGTAAAGGAAAAATTATAAAATTTTAAAGAGATAAAGACTGGAAAGAAAGAAAGATAGTGGTGTTATTTTTTTTTATTCTGGTTCACGGGCAACCCGTCGAAATTGAAGGTTAATTATTGGATTTCCACTGATCTGTCACTGATTACCTATTATGATAGCCGTGGGCCTCTCTAACACATGAAATGGCTTCAATGACTTGGATCTTTGATCCAGGGAAGCGGTCATAAACTAAATTCACAAAGTGCTAGAAATTTACAAAAAATGAGTCAATGAACTTACTCTAAAACAAATTTTTTTTTTGTAAAGACCGTTAACCTTGACTCACAATGAGTTTGACTTTCGAACATTTGACCAAAAAATCAATACACTTTTTGAATACTTTACGCGCTAAGTCTTGCACAAACTTTGATCAAGGGAAGTGGTCTAGAACAAAGGTGATTATTAAAAAAATAACCGCTCGATCTTAATAAGCTTCATTACAAACAATTTTACCTACCAATTATCTAGCGCGCAACCACGCTGTAAACATTACTTATTACCTAGGGGTGATCAGGCGTGTTTTCGCTTGTGGGTCCATAATAATCAGAACGTATTCCGTCGTCAGTAAATTATTAATATTGCAAGTATTGTAAAGGCCAAATTAATAAAATTCAAAGTTTCAAGTGACCTCTATTCGAACAATTCAATATGGAGTGAATCGTGTCTCCTAAATTCATCATACTCAAAGATCTTTTGGTTCTTGTTTAAGGCGCTGGCAAAGAACGGAATATACGATATTATCACGCTATCATGAATGGTACATATGCACTTCGTTCTTCTTTATTGCATAAACCATTCCGCTTTGTTTAAATATATCCATCATATTGACAAAACCTTCTCAAATAATTTCGGTTGGTGTTTTATCAGAAGTTCTATTTTCTATATCTACCCTCAATATTTCCAAAACAAATATCATTACTTTTTGATTTACTTTCGAAATACTTTCCTTGGTCAATTTGTTATTGTCTCGTAAGAAAAAGGAGTTAGATCCTCTGCTGTCTGCATCAACAACCATCACCCTGTTTAAAAATTTATATTTCCAGCTTAACATATTTTATACGCCAAGTATCCATTTTGTTTTCTTATCCATGCAAATAATTACTTTTTCGTCTGAAATAGAAAGCAAGATTTGAAAATAATCACTTGATGACATACATGCATCCTTGTTTCCGTACATTTATCTAAAATCAGCCATTGGGGGAAAATACCAAAAAAGCCAAGTCCACAAAACATTTTTCAGAAATATATATTCTTTGTCTTGATTGTTGTTTTGTCCTCGCTCTGTGTTAATATTTAACCAGGTATGCGAAATAATGCTTCAGACAACAAGTTTTTTCCATTTATAATAATAATAATAATAATAATAATAATAATAATAATAATAATAATAATAATAATGACTTTGCATAGCGTCTAATCTTTAGAAACTCTAAGCGCTTTACAACATCTGTAATGATATGACTACAAAATACAAAACATAAAAAACACAATGAAATTAGAAAACATAGCTAATGCTGACAATTATTAAGGCTGGAAACATTATTAGGTCTTTACGTTTGTTCTTGCAGTCGATAAAGGTGAGTTTTAAGAGCACTCTTGAAAAATCACTACTGTGTAATTGTGTCTAATTTCAATGAGCAATTCATTCGACGTTGCTGGGCCCTGGTATGCAAAAGAACGTTGTTCAATGGACTTCGTTGTCATAGTGGGAATAATGAATATACGATTGTCAGAAGAGGAGCCTAAGTATCTTGCTGATATATACACATAGGTGAGGCGGGATAGGTATGCTGGACTTTAGTTAGTCAGTGAAACATAGCACAGAGAACATATGTTGTGTTTGATTATGGATTGAATGGATAACCAGTGTAGGGTACAGAGCAGTGGTAAGGTGTGCTCTGATCGTGTTACTCTAAAGATGATCCGAGCAGCTGTGTTTTGAACGTTTTGAAATGTCTGGAGTAAATATTGAGACACACCGACAGAATTGAATTACAATAGTCCAGTCTTGAAAGTACTAATGAAGATAAAAGTGTTTTAGTGGCATGAACTGAAAGATATTTACTAATGAAACTGATGCGTCTCAGTTCAAGATATGCAGCCTTGCATATGTTCATGACATGTTGGTGCAATGTGAGAGTACTGTCTAGAGTAACGCCTAGGTTTCGTATTGACTGTGAGAATTTAATGTTGGTGTTGCTGATATGTATTGTCTGAGGTAAAGGATGTGAATGAGAAATTCTTTATGTTATGATCAAAATGTCCTCAGTTTTATCATCATTCATCTGCAACTTGTTACATGTCATCCATGATTTCACTTCAGAAAAGAACCTCTCTACTCCTTGGATGATAGCATGAACTTCAGTTGGGTGGCTAGACGTGTATGTTTGGGTGTCGTCAGCGTACCATTGGTGATACACTGGATGATGATCTATGACACTTGCGAGCATTTGAGTGTATTTAATGAAGAGAACAGGTCCAATAACAGACCCCTGTGGAACACCGCATCATCGATCAAGTGGGCTGATTCCATTTGCAGATACAATATGTATCCTGTTGACTAAGTAGGACTTAAACCCTTGTAATGCTGTATTGTAAATGCCAAATCTTGCTTGAGACGATGAAGTAATGTATCATGGTCTATTGTGTCAAATGCTGCAGACAAGTCAAGGAGGATGAGGACTGTAATCACTGCGTTATTCAAAGAGAGAAGGTCATTAAATACTTTCAGAAGAGAAGTTTCAGTACTGTGGCAAGGACGATATGCAGACTGTGCATTGCTAAAAAGACTGTTTGAATTCAAATGAGATACAAGTTGGGTTAGAACAACATTTTCTAAAATATTTTTTATATGAATGGGAGATTAGAAACTTTGCAGTAGTTCTTTAAATCGTTGTGGTCAAGTGTTGGTTTCTTCAGCAGAGGCTTTACATAATTTACCATTTTTTTTATATATATACAAATATTACCTTTGTCTTTTATTTATATGTCTTTTATTAATACATACTGTACCGTTGTCTTCTATTGTATATACATATTAACTTTTTATTTTATTTTATAATACTTTACCGTTGTCTTATGTTATTTACGCATATTACCTTTGTCTTTTATTTTATACATACTTTAGAATTGTTTTGTTTTAAATAAATAAATATATATATATATATATATATATATATATATATATATATATATATATATATATATATATATATATAAACCGCTCCGGTTGTCTAGTGGTTAGAGCGTCCGCCGTGGAAGCGGGAGGTCGTGGGTTCGATCCCCGGCCGAGTCATAACAAAGACTTACAAAATTTGTCCTAGCAGCTGCCTCGCTTGACGCTCAGCATTAGGCGGTTAGTTTTAGGACTGGTCGGCCTGGTTTCAGGATAATGTGACTGGGTAGGACATCAAGCTACATGATGCCCCAGTGCTAGACATCACTATAAATTGCCTCACTGCAGACATCGTAGCGATATGACTGAAATTTTTTTAAAAGCTACGTTAAACATCATATTTCCTAATCAAATATATACATATTACCTTTGTATTTTATTGTATACATGCTTTACAATATGTACAATATGTTATTTATGTTGCCTTTGTCTTTTATTTTATACATACTTTACCGTTGTCTTGTGTTATATATACATATTACCTTTGTCTTTTATTTATATATATATATATATATATATATATATATATATATATATATATATATATATATATATATATATATATATATATATATATATATATTACCGTTGTCTTTATTGTATATAGATATTACATTTGTCTTTTATTTTATGCATATTTTACCATCGTCTTCTGTGTTTATAAGCATTCACTTGTGTATTCTACTTCATACGCAATTGACCTTCGTCTTCTATTTTTCACATAGTTTACCTTCTTCTTCTGTTTGTTTTACACATATTTCATCTTTGTATTTTATTTTACACATATTTTACCTTTGTCTTCTATTTAACACGTGTTTTACATTTGTCTTCTATTTTACATACTTTTTGCCTTTGTATTTTATTCATAAACATTGTACTGTTGCCTTCTATTGTACATACTTTTTACCTTTGTCTTTTATTTATACACATTGTACTTTTGCCTTCTATTTTACACATATTTTACCTCATCTACTTTATATTATACATGTTTAGAAAGTTCAACCTCTATGCACTTTTCATTTTATGTTATACTTCATGTTAAAATTTATTTGGTTAATCTTCAAAATGTTTGTTTGGATCTATTTTACATTTGTCAATTTTGTCTCCCAAGTTGTCATCATATAGCGAGTACTGTGCCGAAGTGCCATAAAGGCTACTGCATACATACATACATACATACATACATACATACATACATACATACATACATACATACATACATACATACATACATACATACATACATACATACATTTCTAATGGCTATCTGTATTTTGCTGATTGATAATATTTTATAATTTCCCTTTGCCTATGGAAATAAATTCTGCGCACGTTCTTTTCTTCTCTTTTAAAGAATAACGCATGAATCTACAGTTGTTGTTTTTTTAAATTTTAAACTACGTTTTAAATTTGTAAATTCATTAATATAGTTTAGGAGATAAAAAAATAATGTATGAAAGGTATTGACGTGAAAACATACATTATGAATCGTTTTTATCGCGTGTGTCCCTAAAGGATAATACTAGATTCTACAGGAGAATGCTTAATACTAGTAATACTAGACAGAATTAATATAGTCCAGGTACATCGTCTGACCAGGTCTGGTATATATGCATGCAGATTTCCTATATATTCAAACTGCATTGTCTATATACACGTTATATATACATATTTTGATAAGTTTGAACAAAAAATAGTTCCTTATTTATTTTTGTCCAAGGAAATAAACTGAATGCCACAACAAGCCCAAATAATTTCATATATAAAGATTTTAGAGTAAACTAAGAACGAGAATATTTTAGGGATTCTAAGAGATAGTAAAAGTTGAGGCGCCTTAAGGGTTGAGGCCCGGGTCATATGGCCCAACTACCCATCGCCCCATCTGATTGGGTGAGGTAGGTAAATGAGAAATTTGGAGAGTTTGAGACATATTCTGTTTGATATATAGTCCTATCTTTAGAGACTATGCCTGCGAAGAAAGCGAATTTAGATAACCTGTGCCTTTCTTTGGGGAAACAAATATTTCCTCCCAAAGAGCAAATTATAATATTTTTCCAAAACTTTTAACTATTTTTCAAAATTGACAAAAGGGTATTGTTTAAAACGAGCATATTTTTAAAGATGTATAAGTGTTTAATTTCTTCATCAAGTCGTTTCCCCACAACTCTCGCGGAAGTGGAATTGCTGTCATCACAAAGAATTCCATGATAAAATGCCTTAAGTACAACACAACCTTCAATTTCTACCACATATCGTTTGAGCTAGTCCAAACAACACTCACACTTGAACAAAGGTTAGTCCAATTTTTCTGTCTCTACCGCCCTCCTCCTGGTAGAAAAAAAAGCTGACTGAATCTCTCTTTTTGGAACAATTTCCGAATCTTCTGGAGTATGGAAATTCGATAGGTAGCAACCTAATTATTCTTGGAGATTTCAACTTTCACATTGACTGTCCTGGAAACCCATGCACGTCAAAACTCCTAGATTCCATTCATGTTTTCAATCTTAAACAGTCAGTTAACCAACCCACCCATAAACTTGGCCACATTTTAGACTGGTTTCCTTATCGACCTGATGGTAATATTCTGCAATCCACCCTAGTATCCCACGAACTTGCATCGGATCACCTCTGCATTATATGTCTGCATTATATGCCATCTCTACGTATCAACCCCTAACCCTCCACCTTCATTTGCTACTAAGAGAAACCTCCGTATGATAAATAGAACCAAATTCATGCATGACATCCAAGCAAACCTAACAACTTACATCCTACAGCATAACAACTCGATAACTGCCTGCGTTCATTGCTTAAAAGCACGCCCAGGCCAACAAATGTAGAGTATCAGTTAAAAAAAAGTATTCTCCATGGTATAGCAGTGTTAGGGACCAGCTTCGCACCGCTAAAAGACATCGCCGAAAAGCAGAGAGGCTTTGGCTTTCCACCAGACTCACTATTTATAAGCAAATCTATGAAGCCGCTAAGAAGAACGTCACAAACATAGTCCATTTAGCCAAATTATCCCACTACAGTACTAATATCACGGAGAGTTCCAGCTGCAAAGAGCTCTTCGAGATAACTAACAAGCTAATGTCAAGGAACAAATGTACATCACTTCCAACTACCTTCTCTCCAGTAGACTTCCGGAACTATTTGCAAATTATTTCCGTGACAAAGTAAACAAAATTAGAGATTCGCTTGACAACACAATTTAAATTGACTCTTCACCATACAGTTATGATACAGAATACAGAATTTCAGCGACAACCATTAGGAGCATTTGAACCTGTATCTATTGATTTAGTAGCGACAATCGTGATGAAGAGTGCACCAAAGTCTTGTGAACTTGATCCAATTTCGATATCACTGCTGCTTGAGTGCTTAGACCCAATATTGCCTTCACTAACTGATGGTATTAATCTCTCTCTCTCTCTCTCTCTCTCTCTCTCTCTCTCTCTCTCTCTCTCTCTCTCTCTCTCTCTCTCTCTCTCTCTCTCTCACACACACATCAGGGGAATTCCAATCATACAATCTTAGAAAAAGTTGTTCTAACCCAACTTGTATTTCATTTGAATTCAAACAGTCTTTTTAGCAATATACAATCTGCATATCGCCCCTGCCACGGTACTGAAACTACTATTCTGAAAGTGATTAATGACACTCTCTCTCTCTCTCTGCTTTGGATACTGGAAAGATTACAGTCCTCACCCTCCTTGATTTGTCTGCAGTGTTTGACACAATAGACTATGATATATTACTTCACCGTTTCCAGCATGTCTTTGGAATTCAGAATATAGCCTTACAGTGGTTCAAGTCCTACTTAGTCAACAGGACACACATTGTATCTGTAAATGGAATACATTCCAGCCCAGTTGATCTATGTTGTGGTGTTGAACAGGGGGGTGTTGTTGGACCTGTTCACTTCATTCTATACACTCAGCCGTTCTCAAGTGTCATAGATCATCACCCAGTGTCGCACCAACTGTACGCTGATGACACCCAAATATAAAAGTCTACCTACCCATTTGAAGTTGATGCTACCATCCATGGAGTAGAGAGGTGCATTTCTGATGTGAAATCATGGATGACATGTAACAAGCTGCAGATGAATGATGATAAAACTGAGGTCATTCTAATCACAACACAAAGACTTTCTCATTCACATCCTTTACCTCAGACAATAAACACCAACATTAAATTCTCACAGTCAGTACGGAACCTAGGTGTTACTCTAGACAGTACTCTCACATTGCACCAACATGTCATTAACATATGCAAGGCTGCACATCTTGAATTGAGACGCATCAGTTTCATTCGCAAATATCTTTCAGTTGATGCCACTAAAACACTCGTGTGTTCATTAGTACTTTCAAGACTGGACTATTGTAACTCAAATCTGTCTGGTTCGTCACAATATCTACTCCAGAAACTTCAAAAGTTCAAAACACAGCTGCACGGATCATCTTTAGAGTACCTCGATCAGAGCACACCTCACCACTTCTATACTATCAATTCGTTACAGAATCAAACACAAAATTTGTTCTCTGTGCTACGTTTCACTGACAGACTCCATACCAACATATCTATCCGGCCTCACCCATGTGTATACACCAGCAAGATATTTACGCTCCTCTTCTGACAATCGTATACTCATTGTTCCCACCATGAAAACGAAGTCATATGGACAAGGTTCTTTGGCATACCAGTGTTCGGTGATGTGCAACGAATTGCCCATTGAAAGTAGAGACAAAGACACAGTGGTCCCTTTTAAACGTGCTCTTAAAACTTACCTTTTTCGACTGCAGGAACAAACTTAGAGACCTAATAATGTTTTGTATCTGATAAGTTTTCAGCATGTTTTTATGTTTTCCATTTTCCATTTTCATGGATTTTTATTTGTTTTTTCTGTAGTGTAGTCATATCATTATAGATGTTGTAAAGCGCTTAGAGTTTCTAAAGATTTGGAGCTATACAAAGTCCTCATTATTATTGTTGTTGTTGTTGTTGTTGTTATTATTATTATTATTATTATTATTATTATTATTATTATTATTATTATTATTTAAAATTAATTCATTCACAAAGTTGGATACTTCTCATATATAATGCTTAAGAATTATCAGTCACTGTTTTATCGGATTTTTTTTGATTATCACATATTTATAAATTAAATTTTAAAAACACACACTGAAAAGGACAAGCCATTAAATTAAATACAAAACCCACTTTTACTGAAAACAGCTGTAAAGACTCCGTCTTTTTATTAATTTTTGTTTAACGACATTTCTCACCGCAAGATAGGCTATGCATGGCGTCCATATAACTGGTGGAAGAAAAACCCGGGTCAAACCGTAATAGCCAAAGACTCACGGGAAGCTAGTGGAAGTTTTATTAGCAGCCCAATACCCTAAGCCACGTGGACAGAGGTGAGATGGCTGTGATCGGAACAAGCGAGTGCTTTAGACCACTAGTCCAACCTGGATCCAGGTATATTGTAATTACTAATCAATTTGCACACACTCATACATGCTGACTTTACAATTTGTTTAGCACATACAAAAACAGATATTATGACATATTAAGGAATGATGGGGTCAAAACAATCCCAGAAAATACTAAACGAAAAACTGAAATTAAAAAAGAAAGATATCATGCAATGTCATTTTATTTTTAAAAATATTGTCTTTCTGCTAAGAAATTTAATATATCTAGGCTTGTTTATTACCTTTTTATTAATGGAAGTAAAATACTAGAAAAAAAAATATAAAGTGAATTTATTGAGAATGCACATGGCTTCGAGGATACAAGTAATACTGTAATAACATAATCAAAGTTAGGTTACTTGCAAGATATTAATGATCATGTTCTTTTCTTAAGATGACGAGCAATACAATATATATATATATATATATATATATATATATATATATATATATATATATATACATATATACATATATATATATACATATATATATACATATATATATATATATATACATATACATATATATATATATATATATATATATATATATATATATATATATATATATATATATATATAATAATCTAATTATAAATGTTTTAAATATAAATGTAAATATTTCGATTAGGGCGAAGATAATGACAATCAACGTAAACTCATCATTCCATACATAGATTTTCTGTGTTACCTGCGCATGCGTGTCTTTGAATAAAGGTTGCAGCCAGACAGACAGTGAGTATACGCCAAGATACCATGATCATTTTTCTCTGCAACGAGAAAGAAACAAATTACAACCCTCGTTTAGTGAATATTTTGTCTTGTTCAAAATTTTTCTACGATATCGGATTTTGAAAAATCGTCATCGTGTATTTTACATACTATTTCGATAGACACCATTCGACAACGACCTTACACGCGCTCCGATCAGGTGCTCCCACCAGATAAGGTATTCTAATATGACAACAACAGTAGATGTAAGTAATTAAAGGTTACGACGAAATATTTCTCCTCTTCAATGCCATGAAAATCAAGATGTTCCAATATGCTTATACCGTCTTAAACTTTATACCGTCTGCAGTAATAACAAAAATCAATGACAGTTTTAAACACACAATATCTGTTCAAGCCGTTTCAGTGATTGTTATTTTCTTCCTGTGTTTCAATATTGCAAATGCGCCGGACATAGTTTGCTTGCAGCAAAATGACATTAGTTTTCAATTTGCTTAGGCCCTAATTCCGGAAAGTGAAAGCTTTTCAGCTCAAACTTATTGGTTTATGTTCATCACACATATAACCTTTTAGATACTATAATTATGTAGGAATCAATATTAGCTTCCTAATCACAATACAGTTTTGATTTTTTAATTAAAAACCCCAAATAGAAACCAGCCCTAATAGACCAACAATAACAAATATGACAGACACGGAATTCTTCTTTCATCAACACAAAACCTAATAATTACTGTTAAATTAATCTAAAGGCATGAAAGCAGTTTTCGCATCAGTCAGTCTACACAATAATGATTACAGGTTTACGAGGTTGGATCATCGGCTATACATACAGCAATGCCATGTTAATTAACAGCGAATACAAATATGCATCAAATTAAGTAGTTTTGAAACATTGCTCACATGTTATGCTCTTGAAAACATTTGGATATGCTGTAATTCCTTGCCATTCTTTCCATCTATTTATTCTAAATGAAAAAATACCTTGCAATATAAAAAAATGCCTGTAATCTGGTTTCGAGAGATTTGACGACACTGTCTCCCGTTGACTGTACAATGGCTGATTATTTCATTAGGTGTGCGTACTGTTAATGTATCTAGAAGCAAGGTTTGGAGATTTAAATAAGATAGCAAAATCCTTGACCTTATAAACAGACTTATGGGAATGTATGCCAGTAAAGGATTTGCTTATCAATGTCAAACCTATTTATAATATGAAACGTGTTTCAATAAGTAGACAAGACAAGGTATACATACATACAAGAACAGATTAAGTGGAGGGATACAGATAACATGTGCTGCGCCCCCAAGCATGGTTCCCCCTCCTCCCCCTCACCCGGATGCATTAAAGAGTGTTTCATGTGTTTAAATAAACCATATATAGTTCTAAACCGTCTAATACTTAACCTAATGAAGCTATAATTAAAACGCACATATACAGGACAGTTTAAGGGCTGTTTTCAGGATCTAATTTTAGACATTTAAGGGCACCCCAAACTCATGTGCCACGAGCCACCCAAAGCCTTAATCTGGCCTGTACACATGTGCAAGTACGTACGTACATATATACGCACATAAATTACAACAAATTCAGTATGCGATATCACTTGTAAACCTGGCGGGTCAAGTGGAAAGAAATTCGCATGTATGGTGTTAGTGTGCCCCCTTTTGCTTCCATGTTTGAACATGAGTACTCCATGAAAAACTTTATCGTATAGAATTTGTGAAATAAATTATTGTATCCTTTCGGGAAATAGTGTTTCAAAGCCACAACTATGTTGGTAGTTCATAATTTAGCGATTTCGACCGTCCAGTGTTTGTATTACTATAGAAGCTATGCGATATGGAATCATAATTGAATGAATATGCCTTCGCTTGCACAGTGGCGTACGTAGCGGAGAGTATTTGCCGCCCGGGGACAAGGTAACTTGCACCCCCTGTACCCCCACCCCCTAGCTACGCCACTGAACTTGCACCCGGCTTGACAGAAAGACAAATGTGGGTGTCTATATATAAGATAGGTTTATTAGTGATTTGCCCGTTTATTGTGCTAAAATCATTCATATGTAACGTTAAGACGTGAACTACCGCCTGATCTCTAGGTGTCTGTCTCATCGTTCGCACTTTTCGTTACAGTTTGGATTTAGTGGCAGAACTGGGATGGGGGCGTGGTTAAGAGAGCTGGGGCTGAAGCGGCATATGCCCTCTAACCCTAACATTAAGCGCTAACTAGCAGGTGCGTTTCCTAGAGTATGGTCGTTTCCTGATTTTCTTTACAAGTGGCAGGAGCTTCTGGGGCTTCGAACTCTGTGCCTCTCTCATGTGTTTCGTCCCATTTATCCCGCGACAACTGTATAGGCTTTTGCAATTCCTTTTAAATTAAACAAAAATGCAATTCTGGATCAGCCCCGTATTGTTTTGCCATTCTGATAAACTTACACCACCCCAAACACCCTGCTTGAATTGCCGTCTGTATAATGTATTAATACAATAAATGTGAGTACTAAAACATGTTCTGGTCTGTAAATATTCTGCTATCTTGTGTTTAGTAACAAGGAATTGATTATAGGGTATTAACTGTACAAAACATGGTAGGTCCAGTGGAAAAAAATCGCATGTTTGGTGTTAAAATGTATCCCACCCCTTTGCTTCCGTATTTGACCATGGCAGATTTTATCGTAGAGAATTTGTAAAAAAAAATTATCGTACCTTTTTTTAATACGATGTTTTAATATACAAATATGTTAGAAGTTCGTAAGTTAGCAATTTTGGCTGTTCAGTGTTTTTATTGTTAAAACAATCAATAAAGGAGAGAAATGATCACGCAAGTCATTATACCACTGATGCAACACGGCATATTCTGAGATGAGACTCCAAGCTTCGTCCAGATAATCGTCCAAATTGTCTTCTTGGCTCATCATCATACAATTATCGTGTTGAATTTAACTGGGATAATCGTGTTGACATCCATTTCAATCTTTCTTCATCAATTCCATATTTTTTCTGCCAGGTGTTTGGCAAAACACGAGACTAAATGTTATTATTGTTCTGCCATCTGGAGTTTATTACCACGTCCTCTTCGTCTTTATCTTCGGGTTCTGCTTCCAAGGTATCCTCCCATCCATTTCATTGATTATCCACCATTCAAATAAGGACCAGTGTCTCTTGTTTCTTCTAATAGTCTAGAATGACTTCTCTCAAAATGTTGATTTCTATGGTATTATCGAATTCGCCATACAGTAGGATGTTCACCGTCTTGTCCAACGCTTTCACAAACTGAGGCTTCACACGAACTTGGCTTGATTTTATAGGGTAAAAATGTCCCTTGTCGCTGCCTTGATTTGGAGTAAAATTAAAAGCCCGCAAAGCATATCCTCATACATAATCTTCGTACGTAATGCCGTGACTGGTGTTGGTCCCTAACTGTCCCGTGGCACCGTACAGGGACAAGTAAGACCTCAATTAATTCTTGTTCTTCAAGTCAGGTTCGAAGGATCGGGTTCACAATGTCTTGCCATCGCGACTGACTTCGATCGTAGACAGGTTAAAGTGTTGAAAGTTGAACTGGCTTTTTTTCTTCGTAGGTTCCGTTGATAGCTACATTCTAGACTATACCAATGATTAAACGTTTGGCTAACTGTCCTTTGAATAGATGATCTTCGATCATGGATGATGGATGACCTATGGGAATGGTAAAAGTTTTACTTCTACACGTCGTATCTGATACTTGGCAGTCGTTCTACTCAAAGTGTGACTAATGTCTTTTCCCACTTAATGTAAAACGTTGAGTCTGGCTTCCTTGATTTTGGTTTTGTAATCGGAACCATCACCCATCAAATGGAATGCGGTATTGCTTCGATTCAGTTTCAGGCGGACATCCACTCCGTGCAGCAAATACTTTTCTTGCAACCACATGTACAACTACAAGACATCAAATAATTCTAAAATCTGTCAGTATTTGATTTCTTCGTCGCTCTTCAAATCCATCATTGGCATCCGATATTGTTTCAAATTTGTCCGCATCTTCAGGTTTCCATAGCACGCAGGTATTCATATGGGTGGTTTTGGTGTCTATTCCGTACGTCGAGAGATTTCCCAGGTAGGCAAAGTATGGGTAAGTATCCATGATGCTGCTGACTAGTTTGCTATTCAAGTACAAATCCACACCGCTGAACATGGAACGTATGATAATGTTGACGGGAGCTACTTTCCCATCACCTTCTAATGTATTTCCAGTCTTATCTAGAACTTTTACTTTCTGGTACAAGTAACTGCTGTTCAGATCGATGTAATAATGTTCATGTTGTCCTTTGATTTTAAACTCGATGGCAGCTGAATCCGTCAAATATGAGACGGGATGAAATTCTACCCATTAGGATCCTTGTATTGTCATCATGTTGGGTGGCATGGCAAACAGATCCAGTTCTGTTTTGGAACAAACGCAAGACTCTCAGTGCATCATTTTCTTTCTTTCACTCTGTGTTTTTTCTTTTTAACAATCAAAAACGTCTAAGTCTCGGACCGTTCTTCTTTTCTTAGTCTTTCTAGCTTTATGAGTGCGAAGTTCTCTGGAGGGGTATTTTCGCCAGCTCTTTCTGCTTTTCATTGATGTGGCGTTAGGGACGTATGCAATGCCTGATTCAGCACTGTCCAGGGCATTTATAGTTTTTTTTGTCGACACAAAATGTCTTTACCCGTTAGAAGCAACATATTTTTGCCTGCCCTCAAGAAAGCGTCTTTAGGGTTTTGTTTGTCCATGATGACATTTTGGAGAAATTCTTTGCCTTGCGTCAGTTCAGCATCTTTCAATGAGTCCAGTCTTCGTGTCACCATCGGTTTCAACACAGGAGCCACCAAAATAAAGGCCGATTTTAACTTATCTTTTAAACCATGTCATCGCTGTCGAGCAACTCCTCGGTACACTGGATACATGACTTATGATTTGGAAGAGAATCGTTTTCTAATTAAGAAAATAATGATTAAGAGTTCACTTAATCGTCTTCAATATCTGAAAATCCATCAAAGTCTTCGTCTTCCGTATCGGAATGAAAAATGGAGCTATCTCAGGCTTAGACCATTGGAAATTTTTTCATTATCGTCTGTCTCCATCTCATCGTCCTCATCTGGCTTCTCTAGCCCGCTGACAATATCTGCTTTAGTAAATTCATTCACAACAGCCGATTCAAGAACCCTGTCCCGTGCATCCTTAACCCAATGTATAACTTGGGAATATGTAGCGCGCCGCACACATCCCGTGTTTGTGAAGCTGTGCTAGCCTGCTGTTATCCAATGTTCCCATAACTTCCTAAGGTCAGCTTTAAAACAGGGATTAATTGAAATAACTAATGATTGTATTAACTTTGTCATACTACCTGGGATGATGACTAACGATGTCTTCGTGGTTTCAATCCTTACCTTTGTCTCTGCACTGATGTATGCATGCATATCATCCATAATGAGTAGAAACTTCTTAGTAAGGAAAAATGCAAAAAATGATCGATAATACCGTGTTGCCATTTTATGTTTTTACAGAAATTAATAATTAATTGTTGGTTAGAAAATAAAAGGATTGATGCATAAGCTCTCGTATTGTCATTATAATATCTGCTGGTGTTTATTAACAAATTAACAAAAGGACTTCACAGAACATACCATTAAATATTATCGGTAATTAGTTCTCCTAATAAAGTCTGTCACCGTAACAAAACACCACGTGTTGTTTAAAATGAATTCTGAAGTTTTTTGATATTTTCTTATAAAACAAAAATTACATCTCAGTACATGCTAAAGTGAAGATCACAGACCCTTGGTCAACTAGTCTGATTGTTTTATTATAGCCAGACAAACGTGAAATATAAAACCCTTGTTATTTTCTATCGTAAGTTTGAAAGTAACAGACTCCATTAAATCGATTCATACATATACATATACTGTAATTTAAGTGTTTGTTCTGTTTTGGCTAAGATATTATTTTATTATAAATCTATTCAACGATATACGGCTGTATTGTCTTTGTTGGCAAGTTCGAATAACAAGTAATATGTAAGAATTCTTTTCAATACATCAAATTATGTATGAACAACGGCTTCGCTAGAAGAAATACAAATTTTCATTTCCCTAAAGAAAGCCTGATTTCCAAATTGGCCGCCTGGCTGATTTGACCTATTCAGTCTGGTTTCAATAATAACCAAAGCGTTAAGCATGTTTAATTATCGTGTAAATAACATTGCATAGCCATGTGGTTATTATGACAATGTACATCATAAAGAATGAATTGTTCATTTAGTTCGTTTGTTGATAATGGAATATAGCAGGGTTGTAATACAAGAGGATTATCGCAATCGTCAGGTAACTCAAAATCCAGTCTCTTTCTTTTTGCAAAAGCTACAAATAAAACCTACCTGATAAAGAAACAGTTTTTTACACGGACACTTTTTCATCTCTCTCTCTCTCTCTCTCTCTCTCTCTCTCTCTCTCTCTCTCTCACACACACACACACAATCACACACGAGAGCGCGCACTCACTATATACATGATTTTAGTTTAGCTTAAACCATATTTATTTGAGAAACTTTGTCAAATGCAATTATATACATATGATTTGGCGGATTCAGTAAGAAGCATAACCTAGGGTATTGTATAAATAATAAAAAACGCTCGGGTTAATATGGATTTACATTCCTTTGTAGGATCATTTAGATCAATGACAAAGCTATGCCGGTCATCGCTCGCGTGTGTCCGACAGTATACTAGAAAATCCAATATCAATGGACCAGTTGCTAAATTGTGATCATGAAGAACGATGTTTGGTTAAAAGGGACGAATAAAACAAAATTTAATATCTTTTGGGAACAAATAACATGCACTGAAATAGTACAGTACACTAAAGAGTATAGACCCCAAGTGTGATATGCGGTGCGGCCCGGTGAATATTTACATGCAATTGTTTTCTTTTATTTCAATTTTGAGAAATAAGAAAATACACGCTGAATGCAAACAGCAGCAGGATGGGTCAACCATACAAATTATTTCTCAGACAAATCATGACAACAACATTATTTCTCAGACAAATCATAATAACAACAACAATAAAAATAATTGGTCGTCGTGAATGGTTGACACCATGGGGTTAATCTTACAAACATATTAAAAATCGAATCGGGTATGGGATTGTGTGTGATTGGGCTGCGATTAATTAAATCGTCGTTATAACAATAATGATAGGAGAATCACAGACAACCAGATTAACTAGAGAACGGTTAGCCGCGGTTAAAAAGTTTATCCTGCTAAGAGATTCTTTCAGAAATAAATTACAAGCGCGTCAAGAAGCTCATGTTGACTTTGTCACCGATACAGAGCAATTATTTAAGCGTGTTACTATGGCTACTGAGAAAGCTGCTACGGCCTGGAAGCTTTATTGGGAGATATTAAACACGAAGAACGAGGAAAAATGGCTCTTCTCCCAGTACTTGAAAAAATTGCAAAAAGATCCATGCAAACAAAACAAAAAAGAATTTACGAGATCTTCCAGCTGGTGTAGTTGCCGCACAACCACAACCACAACAAGAGGGAACTGTTGCTGATCTTGTCGTAGAAACTTCTAAAGATGTTTTATTCCCAAGTAAATCTACTAAAGATGCAATTATATTTACTAAAGATGCGATTGAATTTATTGAAACAATATCTGGGGATGATTTATCTAATTTTGCATTTGAATATTTTGCTAACAGAGGAAAGATTTTTAATCCAGGACATGAAAAATCTATAAAAGATAAAGATTATGTTGATTATGAATTTGAGAATTGAAAAAAAATAAAAGATCTGGAAACAAGACTACCACCGTATGAAGAGTTTCCTGGAATACCTGAAAAAAATAGGATCTTTTAGAATGGTAACCCCTCCGATGCAAGTAGGAACAACAGGTAAGGAATTTTCTGTGTAATTCCATCTGGAACTCATGGTAGTGGTCTTGTTCCTTGTCCAACAAATATTCTCGCTGACATAGCGCGATTAGAAGTTCTCATCGGAGGTAAACGAGCTGGAAATAATTCCTTGGAAATAATTAATGAGGCCGCCGATATCTGCCGCCGATTATTTCAAGGTGGTATCATGGATATCGGTGTATATCATGAATTTATCAATGAATTAGTTGATGATTACCATAGTGACTGATTGTTGTCACCCGATTAGATAAATAACATCTAAATAAAATGATCATACATCGTAATCACGACAAACCAACTAACGCCTACATAGTACATTCCCGGTTGCCAGTTTATCAAGTATACTACGGAGATGGACTCGGTGATATTATCATGGGGTTATTCGCAAGAATCGCTCCGAAACTCGCACCTGTTGCCAAAGAACTATCAATGAAAGCAATCGGTGTTATTCGCGATAAAGGTATAGGTAATATTGGTAGCGCATTTAATACCGCTAAGGAGACACTAATATCGCTGATTCGAAAATCAAAAAAAAAAAAAAAACAGCACCGGTAAAACTACCGTCTACGGAACGTATGCCACCAAGTGTCAGCAAAGTAGTAAGTAACATAGTAAACCAAAAATTAGCACCGCTGATAAATCAAGACGGTGAATCACAAAGAAATATTGTTGCGAATTTGATCGCTGGTAGTGGTTGGACAAGATCAGCGAGATCATGATTTAGATCGACAACTATATAATAAAATGTTATATTCGGTTCCAGACGTAGCTTTTGATATGGATGCGCCGGTACTAAAAAATGACTCCGTGCGTGGTTATCAAGTTTATTCATACAATGCAATACAGCCTGATTCCCGATCATGAATTGAACTTCAGGTTCAGGATACAAGTAAATATTTCTTATCATGTGAAGCTTTCATCAAAGTGGAAGGTCGACTAATTGGATTTGTCAATAATGGTATTATGGCGTTGTTTAATAGCGCACAGTATATGATCGACTCCAGAAAGATTGAATCTATCGATAATGATGTTGACGTCGCCACTACAATAGTTTCACTAGCTCGATATTCCGACGATTATATTCGATCTGCAGGTCAGTCAATGATGTTTGCTAAGGATATTATCGATAGTGCTGATCATAATCAATTTACTGTAAGACGGCCAAAATTGGTTACTGTTGCTACAAATGACGCCGATGTTGAGAGTGTTGTTATTAACAGTAATCCTAATTTCAATCTAGGATTTTCAACTCGTAAAGCGATGTTAGATAAAAATGGAAGATTTTCATGTGCGATTCCTCTACCTCATATATTTGGTTTCTGTAGAAATGTTAGAAAAGTTATCTTCGGAGCTAAGCATACAGTAGTTCTTATAAGGAAATCTCATGACAATGTTGCAATCTGGCGCGCTGCTTGTATTAATGATGTTATGTTGTTTCATCGTTGTTGATACTTCACCTTGAAATTCCTTGCCGGGATCAACCTGGAGGAGATTTGGCCATCGTAGAGGACCTCGTCGATAAATTCGTTCAAATGCAGAAGCAACTTCAGATGATGTCTTTGTCGTTAATGGCTCAGCTTCGTTGTATCTACTCGCAATGTCAACGACGGTTAACGCGTATTTGTAAACACGTTTTTTGACAGTATCATGCTGCAGAAATAATATATACAGCCTGATGAACTTCATTTTGGACGCTAACATCAAATGAAGCGTATTGAATTTTCTTCGGTGGTGGTAGATAAATCTGCCATATTGCTTGCCTGGATAACCAATCTGCCGCGGTAACATTTTTAACCTTTGCCGCGTTAGCGAGTTTATTAATCACGGCGTTACCTTTCCAGTATCCGGTTGGAGAATAATAAATCGATGTCATGTAATTAAATACCATTTCCCAGTACAAATTTAGTTTTCATAGCTGTTTTTATCAACCAACTAGATAATTTTTCCTTGAAAGATTTATCAGGGATAGAATTCAACGCGTGGATTAATTTTATATCTGCGATATGTCGTTGTTGAAGGTCTTTGCTTTTATATGCGACATCATTAGCATGACAAGCTTTATCAATAGTGTTTATCGGATATTCGCCTGGTCGGGGTTGTTCTTGATCATCGAGTCGAATATTGAGTCGAGTTTCAGGACCACAATAACAATATCCTGGAAGATGTTTTTCACCTGGATATTTTGCCCACGGAGCTCCTGGGAGTTTTGTTAACTTGGAGGCGATATCACCTCCGTTTTTTATATACTGATAAATCTGAATTTTTTTTATACCAAATTGTGCACATTAGCTAGTGATTGCATCTCTGTTAGTTTTAGTTGTAACAGGAGCTGGATCAATCGTCGATGTACGTGACCTACATTTCACACAATATAAATTCATAATAAATCTATGTTATATCTAATGGAAATTACTGATTTTTCAGCGCTAAGAAAACAATCACCTGTTAAACATCATAAAATGTTGCTGAGTATAATGCGAATGATTATAATTGGACCATCCGCAAGTGGTAAAACACTGCTATTTCTTAATTTGATTATGAAGTGGATGAAATGGGACAAATTGTATTTGATTGCCCCAACAGCAAAATACCAACATTGCTACGATGTATTTAGAGATATTAGCGAACGCGCAAAACAAATAGCCGGTGAGGATATTATTGAATTTATCGACGATATCGAAGAAGCCCCTTGAGTCGAGGATATCGACGACAATATCAATATTGTGATTGTGTACAACGATGTGGTCATGGATAATCAAAAAAATCCAGCAAAGATACTTTCACTAGGTAGACATAAAATAATCGATATAATTTACATTTCTCAACGATACACTAGCATACCTAGTATGGTCAGGGACAACTGTAATATTCTTTCGGCGTTTAACGGAGTTAATATACATACAATACAAAACATTCACCGGAGTTGGTGTAGTGGTGATATGGATTACAACGAATTTAAAAACTTTGTTAACACCGCTTGGAATACCCCACAAGGATTAACGACGATAAATTTAGAAGATCTTCAACAACGATATCGAATCGACCTAGATAAAAAAATATGTGGTTAAAAATAAAGTAACCTAATCACACACGATGACACAATCCCATACTCGATTGGATTTGTAATATGTTTGTAAGGTTGACGTCATGGTGTCACCCATTCACGATGACCAATTATTTGTATTGTTGTTGTTGTTATGATTTGTCTGAGAAATAATGTATTGGGGTTGGCCCACCCTGCTGCTCAAGCTAAACAATGACAAAAACTTATAAATAAAAACGCAGTCATATTAGTTTAAAACAATTTATTGACATAATAATTTAGCAAGAATTTGTGCTTTTGTTTGACCCGTTTTCGAATATGCCAATTATAGAGCAATTTGATTAGCATACCGGGTACCGTAATCCATACGGTCGATGCAGTTTTAATGACAGAATCTATTTATAAGTCGATTCAGAGTATAAGACGATGGCCTGACTTTCAAGTCAAAAGTATAGACTTATAGGCTGGAAAAAAAGGTACATGCATTTCCACAGCTGCATTAAATATTTTCCATTTTATTCATTTCATTTACATGGTTTATCAGTTTTCTGAAAGGCAAGATCATTGAAAATGTCAGTAAATAATAAATGCTAAAAAATGAAAAATATGAACAGTGTGTGCAAAAACAACAAAGGGCACCAATGATACTGTGTGGAAGAACAGGTGTAAAACAAACCCATTTAAAACCAGTCCACAACTGCAATAAATTCACATAAATATCAACAAATTTCACAGAGGCACCAAACAGCCAAGTGGTCTAAAGCACTTGATCACAGCCATTTCACTTCTGCCCACAAGGGCTCAAGTCTCAGGCTTGGCCAATGTGGGTATCAATTCTTACCAGGTTCTTTCTTCCTCGACCAGTTATACTGGCCACCATGTATTCTGTGCTGAAAAATGACGCTCAGTTCACAACAACAAAAAATTGCAATAAATAATAATTGTAACATATAGTAAATACTACAGTGACTGGTTGATGGTCAAACTACAAACACCAAAGATCCTGATCTGTCAGAGCATAGTGCACCTGCACATCAGGGTCTATGCTGTTGGTTTTACTAATTACTCCTAACAAACTGCATATATCCAGGTCTGTTGGCACATTATGCAACAGGAAATCTGGGTTCTTGGAGTCTGCAGTTGGACTCGACTTATATGCAGATATATAAGGTATTCAATAGAGAAATGGGGGAAGAGGTAACCTAAGGCCTAAGGTGTTTTGAAAAATGAAAGTAATGGTACTTTTTTGTACGTATATACCAGTCTGTTATTAATTTTTAAAATTTTACTACAGGTAAAACCAGTTTAAGGTGGACAGAACAGAGTAGGTAGTCTAATACACTAATTACAGCATTTTTTATGTATGCAAAACCTGAATCATGTATACTAAACAATGAAAGGTCTGAATATTTTCTTAATTTTGCAAAAGTAAAGTGTTCCATTAACTCATTTCATGTTAAAAACGAATAAATTTAGCAAACAAATTTACCAGCTGCCTCAATCTGATTGCATTATCAACAACATGCAAGCCGGAAAGTCATTTAGACCCCATGTTGGTGTTTCATAAAATGACTTTATGGCCTTAACATCATTAAATGGAGGTAACTATTCATCTTATTAATTGATTCTGTTATAATTTTTTGTCATCAACTCATTGTAAAGATGCATTGTCATTTCCATTTTATCGTCATAAAACCTACCACAAACTGTCTGAAATTTATGATTGTACATCTACCTTGACAGAGTTGTAATGAAACCCATTTGAACAGGACACAAGTGATCACCAAACGGTTGATCCTTATGAACCATTGTCTCTTACATCAAGTGAAATATGGAAATAATCATACAGGATTTATACATGTTCCACTCTGTAAACAGGCATCCTTAATTTAAAAGTGTCTGCTAAAGGCAGAATTCACTGTAATTGCAAAATATACACAGCATTTACTATTTCTGAAGCATATGCACTCTTGTACAGATAACAATATTTTAAAATTTTAAAAAAAATTAAAAGATGGCAATAAATCCACTTTCTGTGTTATTTATCTTAAGTTAGTTTTTGTTTACAATTATTTGGAGAGATTCAACTGTGTGTGATTTGGATTTTTAACGTCATATAAAAAATTCCAGTCAGATCACTATGCCATGTGGCATGATGTTTTACCCAGTCACATTATCCTGACACCACGCGGACAGTTTTAACACTAACCTCTTAAAGCAGAGCACCAAGTGAGGCAGCTGTTAGTACCATTTTTTGTAAGTATTTGGTATGATTTAGCTGGGGATCCAACCCAAAAAGCTTTTGCATCTAATGTGGGCACTCTAACAAAGTAATGGAAAGAATATGTCCTGAAGAAATCTCTACTTGCTTTTATTTTGTTTAATTTAAAAAATTTTAAATGATTTTCAACTTTTTTATGCTAATAATTTTCTCACATATGCTGGACAGGTACTGGAAAAAGCTCTGGAAAGTTTTAATTTTTGAGGAAAATAGAAAGAGCTCAACAAGGTAAATCTTTATGTAGGAAATGATAAATCTGTGAATTCACTATTATATGTGGGATACCAATTTTTGTGGAGCTTGTGGTTGAAACAAATCACAAATTTAAAAACACACTCAACAACAATCATTATGTGAAAACTGACATCATCCACCAATCTATGAATTTCAGTGATCACAAAAATTTCATCCTGTGCACAACAAGAAAGTCGTCCAGAATCTGAATGTTGAAATCGTTATTAAAAGCACACATTTAAAATGTTTGACCTTGACCCCAAGGTAGCAACGGTTGAGTGAGCATGTATAGAAATAGCAATTTTGGCTTAATAATGATTCAACACAAGTTTTAACAAAATCAATCCCAGTGTTTTGGGATGATAAGCAAATGAAAAAACTAACAAAAATTTTGTCATGTCTGTACTTCGATCCCAAGGTCAAAAGGGTATGTGAGATTGTCATAGAGTGACTGCCTTTGATTCACAATGATTCACCCAGAGTAGGAGCAAAATCCATCAGTGGGTCTAGGAATACAAGCAAATTTTGTTTTATAAAAAACAAAGCCAAAAATCTTACCACAAAGTGGCATGCAATCATGTTGCAGAGTGAATTGTCTTAGCTTCATATATATATATATATATATATATATATGCAAATAAACTTTAACCAAACTGGTAAGAATCTGTCAATAATGACTTCAATAGAAAAATGGCTGTTGTGTGTCTTGTTTTCCATTAACATGGACTCCACATTAATTAATGCCCACAAAGGTAAATGAATTCACAGTTCAAGAATTAACAGGTGATGAAAAGTACAGAAAATCAATTTTAAAAAGACTGATACCTCATTTAAAAAGAATGAAAAACAAATGAGTGCAATAACACTGAAATACTGTGTTCTCTAAATCAAAACTTTAGAGATTAGAAATATGATAGGTAAATTGTAAGTAAACATGAAACAAATTTTCTTTCCAATGCTACTTCAACATCATCAGCTCTTTCTCAGTCCAGAAAAAACTATAAACACCAAAGAAAGTAGTAGAATCTTTATTTCTGAATTGAAACTAGAAATGTCAACAGATTGTTTTGAAAACGGTACTTGCAAGAAATTAAGCATGCATTTTGTACAAGATTACTGGCCTGTTAAATACTACTTCTCCTTCTCAGTTCTTTTACCACCAGGCTAAGAATATATACCCACTCAAAAAATCATCCAACAATTTAAAGATACAGGAGTTACACGCCCTTTGTATTGCAGTTCTTCATGAAAAAGAGTCAGATAAGCTTAAAATATAGTTACCAGCAATGAGGGCTATATAATTTGAGATTTTCTGCCAAACATCTTTAGTGTAATTGCTAGACCATGGTGTGTGAATACAAAGGGGAGTAACTACTTTAAAAATTATGGATAACTCGTACGTGCAAAATAATAAAGTATGTCAACAAAGAAATGTCATAATCATGGAAGAAAATACTTATTTGCCTTTTGAGATCGACAAAGGAAATTGTTATGCCTGGAATGATTAATTTAATTAAATGAAAATTTTGGATGTACATTTCTTTCTAGATGCAAGATGACAGAGAACAACTAATGTTCATGAAAATCAATCTTTCTCACTTGTATAGTTTTGTTGATAATAAGAAGTGTGCTCCACTTGTGTTATTTGTCAATGGAGTTCATTTACATGTAAGAAATTTGTCTAGAACAACTGAAAATCAAAGCGGTCTTAGAAAAAGGGTGATATAACTATTACAGTAGTCACTGATATAGTCTTGTGAATCTCATATTTCCAGTTTGTCATAATGTTAAAGGTTATTTTCAAAAACTGATAAAATCTTGTAAATCTCATATTTCAGTTTGTCACGATGTTAACGGTTATTTTCAAAAACTGATAAAATCTTGTAAATCTCACATTTCCAGTTTGTCATGATGTTAATTGTTAGTTTCAAAAACAGGTACTGTGCAGGCTGAATTGTGTGCTTCTTAATTTGAGGGCAATGTAAAATTTTGTTTGAATTATTTTCTGATAGGACATGTGTTACATGTACGTGAAAGATGCAAGTGACTGTAAACATTCCAATGAGCAAAGGAATAAGCATTCTAGAAAATGACCTTTGGGAAAAACTAACTACACTTTGATCCTAGCCTGAAATGATTAAGAGCTACTTAAATGAAAAAGTATAAACCTTGTAATTTGTCTTTAGAATACAAAGGCCAGGGCCTGTAAGACAAGTAACCAATCAAAGCAATGATGCAAACCATGTGACCTCAACACAAAGATCAAAAGGTAAATTAAAAATGACACATAATTATTTGTCTTAGCTTCAGAATTACTCATCCAAAGTAAAAACGAAATCCATGAAGGGGTTTACAAAATATAAGAAACTGAAACAAACTTGACCAATTCCCATAATGCAACTTTTCTCAGACTGACCTTGACCCAAAGTAATAATGGTAAGCAATGGATACAATTAATAAATTTGCTTCAAAATCATTCATCCAAAGTACAAGCAAAATTGATCAAGACGTTTAAGAAATATAAGACAAATAAATACAAAAAACCTTTACCAAAATAATCATTAAAATATTGAATGACTTTGACCCCAAGGTGATGAGTGGGGTACATGTCACAGAATTAATTTTCATACCTTCATCATGACCTCATGTCAAGTATGATTAAAATGAATCAAATGTTTGGAAAATATGTGAGAATAAACATGAACCAAAACCATTAAAAACTGTTGACAAAATGGGCCCTCAAAATGTGACAGGTGTTTCACTTTCCTACAAGCATGGATGTCCCACCAGATTATAAAATGATCAAGACACAAAACTTAGCAGAGAAACATAGATGGGTATACATTATATACCTATATTACTGTTGTGGGTGTAACCTAAGGGGAAAAAGGAGTCTTGTCAAGCCATCCACCACACATAATGCTTGCTTGGTTGTGGCTGAATGTTAACTTAAATTCTGGTTGTTCAAATAACTAATTCAATATCAGATCACAATTAAGAGTACAATTAAGATTGTTTTTCCTTCACGATGAATAAAAAGATAAAAAATAATAGTGTTGTAAAGTTGCTAGTACATCTATTTACATTGTTTGAATAGTGAAAAAAATACTGCCTTTTAAAATCTATGGATCATAACATACTGTCATTTAAGTTCCAAAATGACATGTTGAATATACAGTGACGATAAAGTCATAACGTTAAAAATATTTGCCAAGTGCTACTCCTTCACAGTAAAAACAATTTCTAATTTCAACAAGCAGTTATCACTTATCAATAACAGTACTATTAATAAATGTATCTTGATACACAAGAAAGTTATTATATGATTCTAGGATAATTATCAAAATTCAAGTTTATACTAAGATTCTTTAACAAATGCTAACATGGTTTTTTATTCACAGAGTGAATCCTACTGTTTAGAGGATGGTTACACAATACTAACTGTAATGAAAGTTAAGAAAACTGATTTCGATGGCAGACAAGAATACTAATTGCTGAGATACATAAGTACACATATTTCAAAAGTTGATAAGGATAATGACTGCAAGGGTAAATAAGAATACTTATTGCAGGGATAGAAAAGGATACTAATTTGAAGGGTAGAAAATGATACTAATTTCAAGGGTAGAAAAGGATACTAATTTGAAGGGTAGAAAAGGATAATAATTTCAAGGGTACATAAGGATACTAATTTTAAGGGTAGAAAAGGAAACTAATTTGAAGGGTAGAAAAGGATACTAATTTCATGGGTAGAAAAGGATACTAATTTCATGGGTAGAAAAGGATACTAATTTCAAAGGTAGATAAGGTTAATAATTTCAAGGGTAGATAAGGATACTAATTTAAAGGGTAGAAAAGGATACCATTTTCAAGGGTAGATAAGGATACTAATTTTAAGGGTAGATAAGGATACTAATTTCAAGGGTAGATAAGGATACTAATTTGAAGGGTAGATAAGGATACTAATTTGAAGGGTAGATAAGGATACTAACTGCAAGGGTAGAAAAGGATACCAATTGCAAGAGTTACTGATTCACAATAACAAACAGTAACAAAAATCTATGATCATTATTTTAGAATCATGTAATGACTTGTTACAAGAACATTAACAACTAGTTTCATAAGAAATCTAACAATTTCTTGCATAACATATGTTAACAGGATTATTTTACCAATACAGCAGACTGAGCCAAGATCTTAGTATAAATAGGTATCATATCTTGCAATATAAATCACATACCCAACTACAAACTATATAGATTCAGTTCTGCTGGTACATAACAGATATGAAAATCATGGAGTAAAACTATCTGCTTGAAACTGTAGACACTGAAAACAACAGTAACTGACTTGCTGATGTACTGAATGACATTGGATCCAAATCCAAACTTTTAACAAATGGGTTCATATTATACACGAAAAAATAATGTAGAACGACATATTTTCATGGCTTATACAAAAAAAAAATGTTTTCACTCACTGTAAAAGAAAAATATTTTTGAGGCTAGTCTACCATTACATCCTACAGAATTTGTATACTTCTAAAAATGTTTCAGAATGTATCCTAAATGTTCCAAATACTAATGTATCTATTACTTGTAATATGTGATGGGAAAAGTGTAGAAAAATAAAATAAGTTTGAAAAGGGTAAAAATTTCCAGTATGGTTAAATGCATATGTTCATTTGGAAACCATTTACTCTAATACCAATTATTCAGTCTGGTTACAAGTGTGGATTACTCTATTATATAATAACTGTCTTATCTATGGATTTTTTTTTTCTTATCTACTAACTTTATAATTCTTTGATCCTAATTGGTATTTCTGCTCCAAAGACTAAAATGTTAAATTAAATGTAGCATTGGCTTTCCCCATATCCAATAAAAACATCAATCATTTATCATGAGAGTGAAGTCCAATTTTTTATGCTGATTTTTCATATAAAACTCGTGATTAAAATTGGTTAAGTCTAAGTAATACACAGCGAATTCAATTAGGCCATTTTTGTTTGCTAAAATCAGCAGAAATGCTATCTACAGCAACTACAATCCTCCAATCAGATCATCCTCCTCTGATGTTGTTGATCTCTTGGACACAGACGATGCAGTCTTCCTGAGACTGGTCTTCTTAGTACTTCCTCCACTGCAAACAAACAAGAGTTACAAAATAGTGAACCAGTCTAACTATCATCATACATTTCTTCTACAACTTCTGTAAGTGTGATTTACACAATCTGATGTCAATTCAACCTTATAAGGTAGAATGTTGTATGTAGTTGCTCTCACAACTTTTAAATCAAGTCCACCAGACCCAGCTGTGATCATTAATGTCATTCAATTTTAAAAGCAAAAAAGAAAACATGGCCACCACATAATAAAGGCTATCAATTATACAATTGTAATGAATTTATTGAAGTACATGAAAATCAATTTCCCATGAGTCTCTAAGTCCTGTCATGGTACAATAGTCTGTGCGCACAAGTCAACATTTTGTCAAGCTTCTAACAACCCTGTCCTAAGGCCATGTGTGCTTATGCCATGGAAAATTGTTCATAGCGAGTATGTGAACTGTCAGTTATCATTATATCCACATTTGCTATATTCAGCTTTGCAATTAGAAATGAGTTCAAATAACACAAATGCCCCCCCCCCCCCTTTAAGCAACCCTGTATTTCTGCAGCCAATTGTGCATGAGACATATATGGAAAACTAATTTGTGAAATATAGATCAGTGACCTAATTTTGGTAAGGTGGCATTGTATTCATCAAAATGCAGTGACACAAAGTAGCATGCATGTGAGTATTAATGCTTGAGAAAAAGACTTCAGTGCACAACTTCTCCAAGTCACAAAAGCATGAAATATAGATCAGAGTGACCTACTTGTGGTAAGATAGTGTTGTCTGTAATAATACAAATCTACGATTGCCCAGAAGTTTGAAACTTTGTGTATGGATGTGTCTTGACTAGTGCAATTACATCCACCAAATTTTTTTAACTTTGACATAGATTTGTGCTTCATTAACTTCAAGTTTTATCTTCATGCCAGATTCTCTATCATAGTTTGCTAGTCACACAACTTGGCATGTAGATTCCAGAGATAGTGACCTAATAACTTAGCCAAGGTTATTTAAGTTTGAAATCCAAGACAGTGACCTACTTTTGGTCTGATTATGAACTGATTAATACTGATCTACATACCAAGTTGAATGATCCAGTTACCAATAATGACTTAGACATTCACCTAAATGATCAACTTATTCCAAGTTATTAGGAATTTGTCTTTTGAAAATCATGATCATGTCTGCTTCTCTGGCAGTGAAAGAGTTTTTCATCTGACATGGCATGACTTGGCAGGTATGTATATGCCATGCGTGATTCGTGTTTAGGGTGGCTGCTATAGCAATTGTGAGACTTCCAGACCAATTTGGTGGAAGCCAATTTTTGATGTAAACTTTATTTTCAACAATACCCACCCCAGCATAATTCCTTATAAATAAGACCATTACCTCACTAATCCAGTTCTTTCAAGCAAGAGTTTATCCCCAAAACCCTGTTAAAACTTCAGTCTACAAAAGGTGGATGTCAGACAAAAGTGATGTCTCCTTGTATAGAATGGTTGTTGCTGAATCCAGTCCATACTTACAATTACTACTGGAGTGAAAATGCATTCTCTGTCAGTAAGATAAAACTGGGGATAGGATGTGAGATCATATTCATATTGTGATTTGACAAATATTATCAAAGAAAAATGTTTTACTTTCAAAACTGGCTTCTTTTTCAAATAAGTTTACCCAATTTGAAAGAATGGGTACAATATGGAGAGAGTAACATCCCCTTACCCCAGAGAAGGCATCATTTCTGATCCCCAGTGGTATGTGAGGCAGCTTCAGGAGAGAAATAAATTGATTTGAGTAGTGATTCTATATACACAGATATGGCCAAAAGGAAATTGACTGGCCATGTCATTCTGAATATGCCAAATAGGAAGATAACCTGGTGTGCCGCTGCTCAGTTCGATCTGGTCAAACTGAGCCCCTAAGGATAAAAAATCACTGAGGAAAATGACAGAGGAAGTCATCTCTGTCATACCATGTCTTGATTATTGTTTGTTAGTTACAACTGAAATCTATGGTTGTGGCTACTGCTCTAATCTTGTACACTTATTTGGGAAAGAAAAACACTTAGGTACATTTAAGTCGCTGTCAACATAAGCAATATTATTCTAAGTGGACAGGACTGAAGTGGACTGTTGTGGACAAAGTTTCTGTCACCAATGGGACCTGCAATGGTCTCATGAACAGGCAATCCAGAATGATGAGATCCACTGCAACACTGAGAAGACCTAATATATGAAGGAATCCCCAGGCTGACTGGAGAGAGGACACTGTGAAGATTATCCTAAGGAAGATGGACATTGTTCACAGCCATCATTACCTCCATGCCCAAGTAAGTGAAATGCTGAGATGGGCTCATACTGGATTTGTCCTTGTTGACAAGGAATCCAAGGTAGAGTAGAAGTGAAATATGAGAATTCATATTTTTATGTCATTCAGGAAATTGGATGTCAAGTTCTACAAAGCCAATGTGTTGCTGACCAGGCTGTATAAATACAATCTGAATAAATAGTGTGTATTTTCACCATGATATCAAGATGAACCATTTATACATGGGCTGACTGAGGAAACTGATGTGGACAAGATGGCACGACATGGTGCCAGACACTGCAGGCAAATGCATTCTGCTGATGAAATCAGTTGAGATGGGCAGGCCACATCAGCAGGATGTCAGAAGAGCAATGATCAAAGAGCCTCTATAGTGAGTTAAAGGAGAGAAAGATGGTCAGAAGAAATGCTTCAAATATTCCCTCAAGTCATCCTTGAAACACTGTGTCAGCTGTTTTTAGAGGAATATTTATGAGCTGATCATAAATCGTTTCTAAAAATATGTGTCAAAAAAGCTAAAACATGCACTTTCTCCCAATGCTAAAAATCCAAGGTTAAGAAATATAGACTCGGGAATACATGAAGTCCAACACAGAAACGTATTCCAATGGGGTGACCTTATCTTGGAGGGGTCCTGGAAGCAGTCAGCAGCCTTTAAAAACTCAGTCATAGGAAAACAAACATCTTTACAGATGCTCAGTCTCGCTCCGAGTCTGTTTTGTAACTGACATTTCTAGTGCTGGTATGTAGAGTACATTCACCATTTATTGCAAAATACAAGTGATTCATTGGAAATCTGAAGCAGTCTGTTCAGAATCACAGTGAATGGTCAGTAGTCAGTATCTAACGAAGGAAACTAAAAATGGATTTCATTGTTTTGTAAATCTCTGCCATAAACTATGGGATAGATAACTAATCCTTTTAAATTTTGTTTAGTAGATTGGCTTCTAAACCAGTAGGTTTTTTTCCATATATTTTATGTACCTGGTATTCATTCAACTTAACATTATCCATTAGAACCTAATTCATGTTATAAAGTTCCCATTTTGCTACAGAATGAAGAAAATAAATATGCAAAAAATATCCCCCAAAATTTTCTTTTTAATTCCCATAAAATACATAAAATGTATGGAAAAAAAACCTACTGGTTTAGAAGCCAATCTACTAAACAAATTTTAAAACTTGTTCTGTCACGTGTATCTTTCACAATCCTAAAAAAGATAAAACTTCTAGTGTAGCTAAAGTGACTCAAAGAAAATTATAATGTCATTGTTGTCTTTCAGCTCAAGGCACATACTTTATTATGACATTTCCGGTTTTGACCAATATATGTAATGTGAGCAATATTAAATCCACATGGACCTCTTGTTTCATTTGGTGTCAGCAAAGCCAATGCTTAGCCGTCTCTGTGTTTGTATAGAACTATACAAAACAACATTGTTCACCAAGTCTATAACTATATATTAAATAGGTGTAGATGTACACACTTCTATCTAACAGTCCATCCACACTGTTCACCAATTCTATAACTATATATTAAATAGGTGTAGATGTACACACTTCTATCTAACAGTCCATCCACACTGTTCACCAAGTCTATAACTATATATTAAATAGGTGTAGATGTACACACTTCTATCCAAAAGTCCATCCACACTGTTCACCAATTCTATAACTATATATTAAATAGGTGTAGATGTACACACTTCTATCTAACAGTCCATCCACACTGTTCACCAAGTCTATAACTATATATTAAATAGGTGTAGATGTACACACTTCTATCCAAAAGTCCATCCACACTGTTCACCAATTCTATAACTATATATTAAATAGGTGTAGATGTACACACTTCTATCTAACAGTCCATCCACACTGTTCACCAATTCTATAACTATATATTAAATAGGTGTAGATGTACACACTTCTATCTAAAAGTCCATCCACACTGTTCACCAATTCTATAACTATATATTAAATAGGTGTAGATGTACACACTTCTATCTAACAGTCCATCCACAATGTTCACCAATTCTATAACTATATATTAAATAGGTGTAGATGTACACACTTCTATCCAAAAGTCCATCCACACTGTTCACCAATTCTATAACTATATATTATATAGGTGTAGATGTACACACTTCTATCTAACAGTCCATCCACACTGTTCACCAAGTCTATAACTATATATTAAATAGGTGTAGATGTACACACTTCTATCCAAAAGTCCATCCACACTGTTCACCAATTCTATAACTATATATTATATAGGTGTAGATGTACACACTTCTATCTAACAGTCCATCCACACTGTTCACCAATTCTATAACTATATATTAAATAGGTGTAGATGTACACACTTCTATCCAAAAGTCCATCCACACTGTTCACCAATTCTATAACAGTTATACATTAAATATGTGTAAATGTACACATTTCTATCCAAAAGTCCCTCGACATATGTTTTGTGTGACACTTTTATCCATTGTCAGACTTCACTTGTTCATGCATTTAATTTGCCACTTAACAATCCTGCATCACAATTTCCTACAGGTCTGATCATCCTTTCTGTTCATTTCATCTACTAGTGTTGTTTCGATTATCGATTATAATCGATCATCAGTTGGTTGAGCAAACCGATAAGATAATCGATTGTGAAACTCGATAATCGATTGTGTGTAAAGGGAGACAACTTTTTAGGTGCATGCAAAGCTCAAAGGTTAGTAAAACTCACAGCCACTAAAGTTGACCTGAAATGTATTAATCGCTTCACAACTACAAATAAAAAGTCTTACGATTCATTATTAGGAACGTATAATCATTATTACATGTTCAAGTTGTTAAATTGTTGAGTTAATAAAATTTAAACACATTTTGTTGATTTAAGTTAAATTGCAACATCTTTTGTAGTATTTATAAACAATTACAAACAAGAAAATCATGTCCTTCTATACTTTAAATTATAGACACATCACATATGAACGAAAGAATTTTGGGGGATTGTAGCAGTATTTCAGTTACATATGACTGATCGTCCATGAAAAGTTGCATTCATTTAACAAAGTTGTAGAACAAAAGTGACACAATGTATTTTTGTAATATTATTGTCAGGTTAAAGTATACATGTCATTAAAATAGATTACTCCTGTATATTTATAAACATATTGAATTCTTGATCAAAGATATAACTGTGTAACAAAAATTAAAATTTGCTCTTAGTAACCGATTATAATCGACGATCAGTTGGTTAAGGGGAACCGATTATCGATTATGAATTTCTGACCGATTCCCATCACTATCATCTACACATTCAATCTTTCCTTAACACCCATATCCTTTACCCATCTTAAATTATCTTTTCTTTCAAATGAGGTTTGCAATAAATTCAGTTTTATTGTGACAAAAAGTCTAGTTCCAGATCTTTGTGTGACTCCAAGATCTGTTCCAAATTAGAGCCTTGTAATGCTAAAATGAGACTTTTCCGATAGTGGGAAAAGATATTTTATTGGTTGATAACGTATCATTAGATATCAAAATGATAATAAGACATCATGTTTTCCTTAAACACAGATAGTTCAGTTTGCTTAATGAGAAGACTCATGCAACAGTATCTGTTAAAATGATGTTTAATATCATTTAAAACTTAGAAAAAAAATTTCTCTTGAATAAAAGCAGAAAGTAAGTCTATATTCATTTTGAGATTATGAAAAGTTTGACCAAAGTACCTGCTATCAGTTACAGAGACTGATGAGATCACATCTACATGTCTATGTTTATAATGCACCTGATCTGAGCATGGCTGAGATCTTGCCAAGCCGAGTCTGGTCGAATAATAACCATAATAAACACTAAATGAAGGAACTTGAGAGGGCAGTGTATTATACATCTTCACTATCCAGGGTTTGGATAACCTTATTTACACCTTGACAGATTGAACAGCTATAACGGTGCTTTGTCCTAGTGACATCTATTGGATTTCATGTGTTGCCTCCCTTAGTATTAATTCCAACTAACCAATAGTGTGGTGCATTGTACATCGTCCCAAATAGGTGGTGACAATTTACCTAAGAAGGATACTTTTTATATTTAATATTGAAAGTATGCCTATGTACATGAACAAAGCCATTATAGGTGTATTTGAGTGAAAGGTATTTGGACCAGCCCTGGATAATTGCTTATGTATCAGTCCATTCAAGTTGTGTGCTCCCCTTGTCTTGATCACATAGGAATAGTTTTCAAATTTGAACAAGTTAATTTTGATTGGATGCGGTGTGCATCCAATGAAATTCACAAACTCAAAGCACAGAAATATCTGCTTGATATACCAAGGTGTAGATTGGGTTATCGGAATCATGGATAGCGAAGATGTGTATTATAATGCCATGTCATATTACTATGCAAGGTTGTGAAGGAAAGAAAGAATTACCTCTCTGATTCATTGGAAGTAACACGGGGCAAAACTGGTTTAGAAGGTGTTTGCTTCCTTTGACGTCCTCCTTGTCTTTTAGGTCTGCCAAAATAAAGGATTAATTCCCTACAATTCAATCTTAAATAAATGCTAGCATATTAAAGTGAAATGATTACTGACACAGACGGTAGTTATTGACAAACAAAAACAAGAGACTCATGAAAGCTCCTTGTGATTCAGGTAGCCAATGAGGCCTGACTCAGCATATTAGAACACAGAACCATTAAAAATTGAGACAACAATTACTGACACATAAGTTAGATTCTTGTTAGCAAAAGCAGGAGACCTATGAAATTTTATTGTCACTCAAGTGACTAACATCACCTGATATAGAAAATATGTCGCACAAAAAAAAAATGAAGATCACACTAGCAAAATGAAGCTTGATATAGTTTAGTAAAAGAGAGAAAATTTGGATTGATGCAATTATAAAAAGTGGCATTTGTTTCTTCATGATGCAGAAATGTGTTTGCACAACACAGTTGCCCCTATCACAATGGTATAATCAAGGAAATGTCCCTTCTATATGATATATCAGACAGATAAGAAAATTCTGTACCGGGCAACAACTTGGGACTTTTTCTCCTCCTTATCCTCCTCAAGGATCAAAGAGTTATCTCCCTCTGATTTTGATGTCCCTGCTTTATTCGTGGTGTGCTGCCTTTTCCTCTGGGTGGACTAAAACAGACACCAGATAGAAAAAAGTTTTGGAAGCCAGTTGTATATTGCATTAGATTTCAATTAATGCAAAGTAGAGTAAGCACTATTAAATTTTGCAAAATGTAATTAATGTGACACAGTTGCGTAAAATAACCTTTTTCTTGACTGAATGATAAGTAAAAATATATCACTGTACTTCCTTTTTCCAGAATCACAATATCCACATTGTATATAAAATAAATCCATATGTTTCTTTGTGTATTAAGTCAGATTAACTTACCTCTTCATCATCTGTGTTTTCTTCTGAGTCACTAGAAGAAGAGTAAAGAAATACAATTTATTCCCATGGTAACAGCATATTCTATGCCTGACCAGTATAAATTGTACGGTTGTACAATTATGTAAAATATTATCCTTGAAATCACCCTACTGATTAAATTCAAACTACAAAAAAATTATATAATTATTCAATTTTAAAAGAAATGATTTCATAATTTTAATATCACAATTTATAAAATGAATTAATATTTTTATGACAATTGATAGAATTCTTAAAAAAAACCTCTTTATTAAAAATCAAAATAAAAGATAGAGCAAAACACACTACCTACTCTTACACTCAAATAAAAAATGCAAACATGTTCTCTCACACTCAAATAAACAATTTGTTGATGACATTGATTTCACTGTAGGAAAAGTTACCTAATTGTCTAACTTTTCAAGTATTGTATACTCAGGAAAAATATTAATACAATACAGCAATAATGAGCAGACTGAAGAACAAAACTCTGACAACTTTACCATGTAGTGTACTTTGACAACTTTACCATGACCTGTACTTTGACAACTTTACCATGTAGTGAACTTTGACAACTTTACCATGTAGTGTATTTTGACAACTTTATCATGTAGTGTACTTTGACAACTTTACCATGTAGTGTACTTTGACAACTTTACCATGTATTGTACTTTGACAACATTATGATGTACTGTACTTTGACAACTTAACCATGTAGTGTACTTTGACAACTTTACCATGTAGTGTACTTTGACAACTTTATCATGTAGTGTACTTTGACAACTTTACCAGGTAGTGTACTTTGACAACTTCACCATGTAGTGTACTTTGACAACTTTACCATTTAGTGTACTTTGACAACTTTATCATGTAGTGTACTTTGACAACTTTACCAGGTAGTGTACTTTGACAACTTCACCATGTAGTGTACTTTGACAACTTTACCATTTAGTGTACTTTGACAGCTTTACCACATAGTGTACTTTGACAACTTTACCATGTATTGTATATGCTTATGTACAAATTGGGTCCAACTGCAAATGGCACAGATTCTAATCTGTCATCACATTAGACCCAACTTGTAAAGAAATATATGTGGTATATTTTCTTCATAGAGTGTTTTTCCTTAATGGACTTCAGCTATTGCCATACAGCAGGTGTCCATGGAGAAATGACTGAAAATAACAACAGCTTTAAGTAAGTGCATCTGGGAGTCGTACCACTCAAGTTAGCATTATTTAATTTCTTGACAGCTGCTGAACATTAAGTGAACAAATTCACTTTATTTTAAATTAGGATTTAAAAAAAACAACAAAATCATAAAAAAAATCTCAATTTTTTCTGTAGTTTTAACTGAAAATGGTGTCAGGTACATCAAAATTGTGCTTTTGATGCATTATATTTTCGTTTTTAGTGACCGATTAATGCAGTTCAATATGGGATCTCAAATTCAATTTGAACACTTTGTCTTTGTTTTGTACTTTCAAATCCATATAAAAACATAGCCTTACCATTTCTGTGGTTTTCTTTTTTGTTGGGTCCCTTTGTTTGATCTCTCAGAGTCTGACTGCTCTTGCGCAGGTGTACCGGTTAACCCACTGGGACCTGGTTCATCACCTGTGGAAATAATGATAATAACAACAATGCCAATAATAATAATAATAATAATAATAATAATAATAATAATAATAATAATAACAACAACAACAACAACAAAAACAACAACTAGACATATCAGTAAGTGCTTATGGAACACCACTTGGAAAAATATTTAATATAAATTAAATTTTTTCAAAAATGGGTAAATAACTCTAAAATGTACTAATCATATATGACAAATCATAAACAGGACCCAAACTCTTGTCATGATACAAATCTGTATAAAGTTTAACAAGAATATCTCAAACAGTTCTGGAAGTGAGTGAGATGGATGGACACAATTTGAAACAAAAATGAGGACAGCTCTTAAAATGCTGAAGAGGCAGTTTTTACGGTAATCATGGTTCTCGTCATAATACAAATGCATACAAACTTTTATTTCCATGAAGATATCTAATGGATTTCGGGAGATAGTAAGTAAATTTAAGCAGAAGAGATGGGTGGACAAAAAGACTCTCCAGCATACCAATCAATCCAAACTTTGTTTCCTGGTTTTCCTGGGGATAACAGTTATTTTCTTGACCCTCTTAAGAATGTCCATCTGTCCCATTTTCCGTCAAAACTTTTCTAATCAATGTTTCATTTAACAGGGTCAAGTATGGACATTAATAATTCTCAATATACTTTAGCAAATTAAATGAATAACTACTTCATGACATCCCCATTATTTTGAGAAAGTAAATGAATTTCAATTTTAGATAGAAGTATAATGTATTCGGATTTCATGGAATTATTGGAAAGTGATAGAACTGTGAATTTCGGACTGCATTCACATACAGTTAGTTATTTTAGAGTAATAAATTAATTCTTTAAATTATACAAAACGTGTTGGTCATTGTTCTTGTTACATAGTTCTATAAAAATTATCTAAATTTAACTAAATAAGTAGGATGACTGTATATGGAAAATATATAATCCACCCCACCCCCAATAACTAACATAAGGTGTTAATCATTTAATTTAACACATCACTGTTTTACGCACACTCTAAGTACTATGCCACTGGCATAGCATTTACAAGTAACAATGCCTAGGCTAGGACCAAATGTTTTACTGTACTCTTGTAGTTTTTCTTTCCTATCGATTAATCGAAGGAGATGCCAATAACTAAGTGAAAGGCATTCCAATGTTCTTACACAAGATTTTAAATTATTACGTTGGAAAAAGCAATCATTATGATAAAAGGTGTAAACAAAGATCATGAATTGGAAACCATTTTCCCCAGTGAGACAGTTTTTTTTTACCATTGATTTATTCTGTATTAAGTTGTGGGCAGTGGCAGATGCTGTGGGCAGTGGCAGATGCTCTATCTGTTCGGGAAATGGACGAACCCGCCCATACACGAGTTTCCGGCTGCCTTGCAGGTTGGCTTTGGTTAGCCAAAGGTTAAGGGAGTAAACCCTAAAAGAAAATCAGGAGTGGAGACCCTAAGGCAGTGGGACGATGTACTACATCCCCTTTTGGCAACTCCTTGGTTTGGAGAGGGATGGGCTCCGCCAGACTACTTTTGCCCAAGACACACTGATAATGCTGGACAAATCTGAAGTTATCATACCGGATCGGTAGTCACCCAGGTCAACAAGGACCGTGCCTGCCGTTTTCCACCAGGACGGAGGTGATAAGTGTGCTACTGGGAACTGGTCAGATGTTCTGCAGGACAGTGTCCCAATGACCACACTAGGTCAAGAGACTGATGATGATAACTAATTTCAATTTTCAGATGTGCTTGTTTAGAATAACATTCAGTTTGTTTACATATTAGTTTGTATCTTGTATGTATATATTATTAGTTTGTATCTTGTATGTACATTTTATTAGTTTGTAACTTGTATGTATATATTATTAGTTTGTATCTTGTTATGTACATTTTATTAGTTTGTATCTTGTATGTATATATTATTAGTTTGTATCTTGAATGTATATATTATTAGTTTGTATCTTGTATGTATATATTATTAGTTTGTATCTTGTATGTATATATTATTAGTTTGTATCTTGTATGTATATATTATTAGTTTGTATCTTGTATGTATATATTATTAGTTTGTATCTTGTATGTACATTTTATTAGTTTGTATCTTGTATGTATATATTATTAGTTTGTATCTTGTATGTATATATTATTAGTTTGTATCTTGTATGTATATATTATTAGTTTGTATCTTGTATGTATATATTATTAGTTTGTATCTTGTATGTATATATTATTAGTTTGTATCTTGTATGTATATATTATTAGTTTGTATCTTGTATGTATATATTATTAGTTTGTATCTTGTATGTATATATTAATAGTTTGTATATTTTATGTTCATAATAGAGGGTCTCAAGGTAGATTAGTTCCTCTTTTGTAACTAAATGAGTCACCCTCTGAAAATAAAGTCATTATTATTATTATTATTATTATTATTATTAATTATTATTATTATTATTAATTATTATTATTAATAATAATAATAATCATTATTATTATTTATTATATTATTATTATTATTATTATTATTAATAATTATTATTATTATTATATTATTATTATTACTAGTAGTAGTAGTAGTAGTAGTAGTAGTAGTAGTAGTAGTAGTAGTAGTAGTAGTATTACTATTATTATTGCCCTCTTTCAAATTCTTTGTTAACGGTTGCATATGCAATACTTTACTATCCACTATAATTTAAACTTTCATCTTAGTTCTTGAATTACACTTGCTCTCATGTGAGGGTCTGGAAATTAAAGTGCTTGTGCTAATTACTAAAATAACAATGTCCCCTCTGCATGGTCTTTTGATTATCCCTTTGATCACACTGCTGTGATGGACACATAAGTAATTTACATAGAATTGACAAAAAGACATTGAAGGGTATGTTCTCAATGTGCATATTACTGACACTGAAATCAAATCAAGGTACATGCGTTGACAATAAGAGTATAAAGTTTTTCAAAGCTTTGCCAATCATCGTGTGGAATTCTGTTACTTCCCATGTTCAACTGCTGATATCCTTCTAGACGAGTATTGAACAAACAGCATGATTTAGTAATATGTTTATCTCCCTTTGTCCATATGACTGTCAATCTATCCCTACACAAGAACATGGGAGAAAACCATGCTTTAACTTAATACAGTATTTCAATATAATTAATCTGAGTTACTATAAATAGCATAGATGCTGAAGCATAATACACTGGCAGGTCTGGATCAAACTTAGTTTTTCTTATTCTGATGATCCGATGTGAATTACACAGACATGTGGAAGTGCGATATGCACCAAAACATGCGAGTCTGTTCTGTGCTTATAATGACGCCAAACCCACAAAAATATTTTAACTCTACATGTTGTAATCAGAAAGAGCAGTATCACTAATTGATCAGGAGAACTGTATCATCTTGCGTGTATGTGATATCAGTATATCTCAATGTCGAGTGTGACTGGCTGTATGATTTTATATGATACTCAATATGTTTCTTTTATTTTTGTGAAGCTGTATGATTTGATTTTATACTGACTATATTTTTATTATTTTTGTGCAGCTATTTACTTTGATATGAAACTGATAATGTTTCTATTAGTTTTGTGTACTATATGATTTGATATGCTAATTTTATTTTTATTATTTTTTTTGTGGCTCTAAGATTTGGTAATATACTGATTATGTTTTTATTATTTTTGTCAAGCACATAAAAAGCTAACCAGAAAACCTGTTTATATTTCTAGATACACAATATATATACATATATATATATATATATATATATATATATATATATATATATATATATATATATATATATATATATATATATTGATGTGATGCTGCAATTCATTAGTTTTGCACACTGAAGCTCTTCACCAACTGACTATTTAAACTAGATGAGGACAATGTTAAACTCAATGATGGGCTGGTACTCCGTGTAGTTTTCTTTTGCTGCTGTATGACCCTTCTAAACTATCCACAATTACTTGAGTAATAGACTTGTTCAATTCAATAATAAATGTTAACTTCTCAATAACTGGGTGGGGAGGAAGCATTCATATGATGTTGTAAAGTAGTTCTAATTGTTGATACTGTGGTGATATAGACTTGGAAATGCTAGTATGAGAAACATATGTCAATATCAGACTGTAAGAACCTGATTAGCTATGTGTCATTTACAGATATATAATAAAACACATACCTTGCCCCTTCAGTTCTCTTATTCTCTCCTTTTTACTATTTAGTATGGCTGTAAACTGCAAAGGTAATAATTATAATTAATTAACATCTCCCTCTAAAGCAGTTACAAACAAACAATGCTCTAAATCCATTTAAGAAATGCACATTCCAAATCTATTCTGAGACTCTCTCTCTCTCATTGTACACATGCTAAATTGGGGTAGCTACCATCTTTGTTTGGATAAATAGAGTCCAAAGAGATGATCCCAGTTTTGCTCTGTACTTGTGACTTCAAACAAGTAAATGATAACAAACATGAAACCTGCATGGATAATAAGAAGAATATCAGTCTTAGACACACATTACTCAATTTGATAAATTTTCACTGACCATAGGTTTGTTGCACTGCATACTCAAATCTACATGGAAGCTACAGTATACATGTAGTTTTGGCGGGATAAAACTCTTTTAATCATGTCATACTTACCTGTTGCTACTGCATAGCTAACTGATTTTTGTAATGAAAACTAACCATCTGTTTCATGTGAATACATCCTCCCACAGAGTGGAGAATGAGTTGGAATGACCTTTTGCACTCCATTCTCTAATTTTGCACACCGCTTTATATGTCCCATGGTTATATGCAGAAAGAAGATATTAGCAGTCATCTTTTCATGGATGCCATACTGTGCAGCTGGATAAATAATTACTGCTATTAAAATGGATGTTACTGGAAAGACGATTACTTAGTGACAAGTTGATGTTAAAAATAAAAGTTAATAACACCGTAAACAGTCATTAAAATCTTCAATCTTTATAAAATAGACTATTATAACAGAATTAAAATATTTCACCTGCATGTCAAAAATCATAATTTTGTCATAAAAACAATAAACCCTCTAAAGTTGGCATCTTAAAATCCGAAACCACTTAAAATGCGTCAAATAAAGTCCCCCCAAAAACAGTACCTAATTTTGAATAATTATGGTATGTATTTTACTTCAATGAAACAGCAGATTTCTTTGGATCAACATTTTATTACCATTTATTATGATGTCAAACAGCCCAGGACAACTGACACTATATTCAAAGCAAACGTCTCTCAATCTAGGGCTTTTATCAGATATTGCTCCAAACCTTCCTCACTCAATATGTATTCAACAGATTAACAGATCTTGCCAACCTCATTGAGTACAAAAGTAAATGACAGTCACTGTGACCTATTTCAGTGGCATGAATATCAGCCTTTGACTTAAATGCAGTTATTGAGTTTGACAAATGTACACAGCTAAATGTCAGCAATAAAACTTTAAGCTAGATTTGTGTTTGCAAAGAATGCAGCCAATATACAAGAGAAACTTAAGTGAGTTTTAAAGTTAAATAAAATTGGAAAATTTAATTGTGTCATGAAATTTAATTTGGTACCATAAGTATGTGCTCAGAAGTTGCACCCAACTGCACACTCAGATCTGCCATGGCATAATATGCTAACAGATCTGGGTCTGTACAGTTGGTCAGAGTCATCAGCAGAAACAAACAACATGTACCCTGATCTGCAGAATAATGAAATGACAGATCAGGGTGTGTTGTTTGCAGCTGGACCCAACTTCTATGTGAGTATACATAGTAATCAACAAATAAATGAAAGCAGACTTAAATGTAAAAAGATTCTATGACTGACATGGAGCTGAAAATGTGGGAAAGAATGATTTACAGGCTGACAATGACTGACATGCTGACAGAGAATGACTTACATGCTGACAGAGAATAACTGACATGCTGACTGACAGAGAATGACTGATATGCTTACAGAGAATGATTGATATGCTGACAGAAAATGACTGACAATGACTGGCATGTTGACAGAATGATTGAAATGCTGACATAGAATTACTAACATGCTGACTGAATGATTGACATGCTGACAGACAATGATTGGCATGTTGACAGAAAATGACTGATATGCTGACAAAGAATTACTGACATGCTGACAGAGATTTACTGACATGCTGACAGACTAACCTTTGCATACAGATCATTTTCTAGTTCTTCTTTTGCAACCACACACTTCTCAAGTCTCTGCAAGAGATAGAATATTTTGTGAATGTGTCAGAGATAGAATATTTTGTGAATGTGTCGCCATTGAAACATATTAATATGAACTTTATCTTTTTGTATAACATTCTCTAAGTAAACTTTACCTTCAATCTTGTATGTAATAAATCTAATGTAAAATTCATTATCTTCTTAGAAAACGATGCTAAAAAATAGTTGATGTATGCAAACTAGATGTATGGAAATCAAAAACAAATTTAGATGTTCATTCAAAATTGACTACTTTCTGCAATATTTATAAACAAAATGTTATCAATAATTACAAAGCTTACCTGCAGTTACTGTAGCTTTTTTAACCATAAAAAAAACTTTAATTAAAATGATCTTAACAATAAGATATTGTCACTTTTCTAGTTAAATATTTTTGCTCTTTTTATCTTTACAGTTTTACAACATAACTTTTAACTGACACTGCACAGCCAGTGTTGTGCTGATGTGCCATCAAAACATATCCAATTATTCAAACATATTGCAACAGGCATAAAATACATAAAACAATAATCAAAAAAAGGAAAATACCTTCCGGTGAGACCAAATTATAAGCACTTTGAAGAGTGGATAAATTTTATTCTTTACTTTAAAAATTATTTATCTCACAATTTGCTTCGGAACCTTAAATAGGTGTCCACCCCCAGATTATACTTGCTTTGAGTAACCCTGGTGTATTAGCCCCAGATTCTACTGTGTTAGAATCACAGGATTTGAGTAACCCTTAAGTAACTAATGCTAATGTATTAGTAATTGGTGTATCTACTCTGTTATAAGTCAAACTGCAAACAACAAATATACTGATCTGCCATAGAACAATGCACCTGCATGTCAGGGTCTATGTTTTTTTGTTCCACTGATTACTGATTACAACTAACAAACTGTACAGACCCAGATCTGCTGGAACATTATGTGTGTGATCAGGCACTCAGTTTCCTTCAATGTCTTCAATATGTTGAGAACAGAGGGGTAAAGGAAAAGCTGTCGTTAGAGAGATTGTTCCAATCTGTAAAAGGGCAATGGCTATCCAGGTGACTCCAGATTCAACTAAAGACCACTGAGTGAAAGGCACATGCAGCATTGATCAAATGATTCCATCAGGACAGTGAGTCTGTTCAGAATGTGGCAGATGATAAAATTCTGAAGGGGTCAAAAACTGAAAGGAGGCTGAAGGTGGCATCATGGCCAATCATGCTGCCATACATGCAGATTGTGGTGTCTAAAATTGATACCCAATGTGAACTGAGTTACTTCCATTCACTGAGATGCTATCTCATACAGTTCAATCAGAGGGTCTGGCAGAAGTTTTTTGAAAATTCCACAGACAAAAGGACGGTGAACTGTTGGTGCATCAAGATCATATGGTATTCAGTGAAGAGGTCTGCATTGCATTGAGAAGACACAAGAGGCAAAGAGATACCTATCCAAGCCAAGATATGACCATCTGAGTGGAGGACATCAAATGAGTTGGTCCCAAGGGTTGTACAAACAGAAGGCAAACTCAAAGCCAAAGGTGGTTTTGGACACCATGTTTTGATGAATGTAGAACTGGAAATTAATGAAATTCAAGCAATATTGTTTACATGTCTTGCTACCAAGGGATGCTACACTTGTGCTTTTGGCCTATAAAGTCTCCCTCCTGAAAAAGTGTTGGGGACCAATCTCAGGACACACATGCTTGAACCTGGATGCACAATGGTGTTGGTTAAGAAGATTGTGATATTGAATAAACCTGGAGTAAGATCCTGGTTTGGTTGTGTCATGAAGAGTATGTATATACTATTGAGTGCAATGGAATATCATGGGAATATTTCTATCAGATAAAGGGCACAATATACATAGTACAGCTTATCTGGTAGAATGTTTACAAACAATGGGCTGAAAACAGACATTTTCCCATCTATCCATCCCCCATTTTACACCTCAAGTCACTAGACTGGCAAGAGGTTTGCCTCTCTGGCAGCCAGTTTTTAACCCTCTTCTATAGATTATGGAGAGAGAGGTTGGAAAAGACGATATTGTGATTAGAAGATGGCCTGCAGCAAGAACCCAGTTTTAGTAAAGAGGCCAATTGTTAGTAATCAGGTTAGAAATTATAAATCAAAGAATGAGGGAAGTAGTCTTGGTCATTTTTAATATCCTCAATGCTTTTCATTTCAAAACTCTACAGGGGGAATATAATCTCCTTGGGGTGGGGGTGGGGGTGGCTGGATGCTACTGAGTTATTACATTGAAAAATTGTTGATGTTTTAATTACTGAGGCTACTAGAAATGCTGGTGACTCATAACAAATTTAACAGGACTTACTCATAACAAATTTAACAGGACTTTGTAAGCACTGACAGTTGTGATAAGATAATGTTCTCCTCATGCCCCTGCCACCAAGTGCTTGCAGAGTATCAATTAAAGAGTTCTCCATGGTAAAGCAGTGTTAGGGACCAGCTTTGCACTGCTGTAAAGCAGAGGGGCTTTGACTTTCCACCAGACTCACTATTCATAAACAAATCTATGAAGCCGCTAAGAAGAACGTCACAAACATAGTCCATTTAGCCAAATTATCCCTCTAGAGTACATAGATCAAGGATAGTTCCAGCTGCAAAGAGCGACAACCATTAGGAGCATTTGAACCAGTCTCTATGGATTTAGTACGGAAAAGCGTGATGAAGAGTGAACCAGTCATGTGAACTTGATCCAATTCAAACATTACTGCTGCTTGAGTGCTTAGACCCAATATTGCCTTCACTAACTGATGTTATTAATACCTCTCTCTCAAATGGGAAATTCCAATTATTTTCAAAACTGCCATCATTAAGCCTCTGCTGAAGTAACCAAAACTAGACCATAACAATTTAAAGAATTACTGGCCAGTATCTAATCTCCTGTTCATATGAAAATTCTTTGAAAACGTTGTAACCCAACTTGCGTCTTATTTGAATTCAAAAAGTCTTTTTAGCAATATACAGTCTTGCATATCACCCTTGCCACCACATTGAAACTACTATTCTGAAAAAAGTAGTTAATGACATTCTCTCTGATTTGGATAGCGGAATGATAACAAACCTCACCCTCCTTGATTTGTCTGCATTTGACACAATCGACCATGATATATTACTTCACCATCTCCAGCAAGTATTTGGCATTCACAATACATCTGTACAGTGGATCAAATCCTACTTAGTCAACAGGACACAAATTGTATCTGCAAATGGAATACACTACAGCCCAGTTGATCTATGTTGTGGTGTTCCACAGGGGTCTGTTTTAGAATCTTTTCTCTTCATTCTATACACTCAGCCGCTCTAAAGTGTCATAGATCATCACCCAGTGTCTCACCAATTGTATGCTGATGACACCCAAAAATACAAGTCGTGCCACCCTACTGAAGTTGATGCTACCATCCAAGGAGTAGAAAGGTGCATTTCTGATGTGAAATCATATATGACATGTAACAAGCTGCAGATGAATGATGATAAAACTGAGGCCATTCTGATCACAACACAAAGACTTTCTCATTTACATCCTTACCTCAAACAATAAACATTAAATTTACACAGTCAGTACAAAACCTAGGTGTTACTCTGGACAGTACTCTCACACTGCACCAACATGTCATGAACATATGCAAGGCTGCATATCTTGAGCTGAGACGCATCAGCTCCATTCTCAAATATCTTTCAGCTGATGCCAATAAAATAAAACACTTGTGTTCATTAGTACTTTCAAGACTGAACTATTGTAACTCAATTCTGTCTGGTTCGTCTCAATATATACTCCAGAAACTTCAAAAAGTTCAAAACACAGCTGTTCAAATCATATTTAGAGTACCACGATCAGAGCACACCTCCCTGCTGCTCTGTACCCTAAATTGGCTATCTATTTGATCCAGAATCAAACACAAAATTTGTTCTCTGTGCTACGTTTCACTGACAGACACCAGTCCAGCATACCCATGTGTACACACCAGCATGATACTTATACTCCTCTCCTGACAATCATATACTCATTATTCCCACGATGAAAACAAAGTCTTATGGAAAGCGCTATTTTGCATACCTGGAACCAGCAATGTGGAATGAATTGCCCATTGAAATTAGACACAAAGATACATTGATCCCTTTCATGAATGCTCTTAAAACTCACATTTTTTTTTACTGCAAGAACAAACTACAAGACTTTAAAATCTTTCCTACCTTAAATAATTTCAGCAGTTTTGTTTTGCAAATTTCATGGTGTTTGTTGTTTTTTTTTTTTTTTTGTGTGTCTTCATATCATTATAGATGTTATAAAGCACCTCTAAAAGATATGGGGCTATACAAAGTCCTCATTATTATTATTATCTTATTGAATGAAGAATATTTTATATTCTCAGCAAACATTTGACAAATAGACAAACAGAAGGAAAAATTAACAGCAAGTTACCCCAAGTTATACAGTCACTAAGAACTGACTGGTTCACATCTTCAGTCACTAAGAACAGACTGGTTCACAACTTCAAGAACAGATTTGTTCATAGTTAGTCCTGAAGTATTCAATAATGCTCTAGATTTATTTTGGCATAATCCATTTTAACTAACAGCTGACAAATTCAATATGGGATACTTTGTCATACAAAAGTACTTGCCTTGATACACTCAGCTCAATGCTTTTCTGTTTGATAAATTCAATTCTCAACGTCTTTCTGTTTGATAAATTCAATCCTCAATATCTTTCTGTTTGATAAATTCAATCCTCAATGTCCTTCTGTTTGATAAATTCAATCCTCAATGTCCTTCTGTTAGATAACTTCAACCCTTAATGCTTTTCTGTTTGATAAATTCAATCCTCAATGTATTTCTGTTTGATAAATTGAATCCTCAATGTATTTCTGTTTGATAAATTCAATCCTCAATGTATTTCTGTTTGATAAATTCAATCCTCAATGTATTTCTGTTTGATAAATTCAATCCTCAATGTCTTTCTTTTTGATAAATTCAATCCTCAATGTATTTCTGTTTGATAAATTCAATCCTCAATGTCTTTCTGTTTGATAAATTCAATCCTCAATGTCTTTCTGTTTGATAAATTCAATCCTCAATGTATTTCTGTTTGATAAATTCAATCCTCAATATATTTCTGTTTGATAAATTCAATCCTCAATGTATTTCTGTTTGATAAATTCAATCCTCAATGTATTTCTGTTTGATAAATTCAATCCTCAATGTCTTTTGTGACAAATATGCAGCAGGATGTACCACTGCCTTTTTAAAAATAGTAACATCACCATCTCTGCAGTGTACAGTGCAGTGGATCAAGCTGGGAGACATTTCACATTGTTGAAATCCATAACATGCTCAAAGTTGAACAGGAAAACAAATATGTTATATACTTTTAAGTTAAATTTTCACTTGACTTTCACAGAGAAAAATATGTTTGAAAATAGTGATATTCAAAGCTTGGAAATACAGGAAAGTTTGCTTTGTTTGAAACTGTTCTTTGGCTGTGTTTGGCACCCCAACTGGAAATGTCTTATGTATGCAGTATCATTTTGACAGATTTATTTAATGTCTTATGTATGCAGTATCATGACAGATTTATTTAATGTCTTATGAATGCAGTATCATTCTGACAGATTTATTTAATGTCTTATGTATGCAGTATCATTTTGACAGATTTATTTAATGTCTTATGTATGCAGTATCATTTTGACAGATTTATTTAATGTCTTATGTATGCAGTATCATTTTGACAGATTTATTTAATGTCTTATGTATGCAGTATCATTTTGACAGATTTATTTAATGTCTTATGTATGCAGTATCATTTTGACAGATTTATTTCATGTCTTATGTATGCAGTATCATTTTGACAGATTTATTTAATGTCTTATGTATGCAGTATCATTTTGACAGATTTATTTCATGTCTTATGTATGCAGTATCATGACAGATTTATTTAATGTCTTATGAATGCAGTATCATTCTGACAGATTTATTTAATGTCTTATGTATGCAGTATCATTTTGACAGATTTATTTAATGTCTTATGTATGCAGTATCATTTTGACAGATTTATTTAATGTCTTATGTATGCAGTATCATTTTGACAGATTTATTTCATGTCTTATGTATGCAGTATCATTTTGACAGATTTATTTCATGTCTTATGTATGCAGTATCATTTTGACAGATTTATTTCATGTCTTATGTATGCAGTATCATTTTGACAGATTTATTTCATGTCTTATGTATGCAGTATCATTTTGACAGATTTATTTCATGTCTTATGTATGCAGTATCATTTTGACAGATTTATTTCATGTCTTATGTATGCAGTATCATTTTGACAGATTTATTTAACTTGACTGAGACACATGTCTTACTTTCCCAAAATATGTATGATTTAGTTGACTGGACATGGTGCCAACTGACAGATGCATGACAACTTTATACAACAACTGACTTAAGAATTCTGCAACTTCTGAAAATGTAAAATTTCAGTATTTTAACTCTATACTCTAAATTCACAATCTTTAGTGTATTTATTTCTCTAAGTGACTTCTGAGAATTCCCAACTCTGCCAGGGTTTTCCTTGAAATACGGTATGAGGACTATATTATTACCAAAGAAGATTCTGTGAAGGAAACACATGCAGTTGTACTTCTTATTTAGGTGGGGGAAAAAAGAAAATTTAGCAGTAAAATACTTCTGCTTTAACGACCATAGGATATGAAAACTGACCTTGAGAGCACTGATTCTTTCCTGAGCGAGTCGTTCATTATCTGTCTCCAGAGTGTGTATGCGATCACGAAGCTCCAGCATGTGCGAGATGCAGTGATTGAACATCAGAGTACGGTATTTGTCAGCATCCTCTTTCTTCTGCAGTAATGTAAATCCCAGCTGAAACTGCAAAATTTAACAAGCCTAATTACACAGGGATAAAAACTATGCCAACATGTTAAAATTTACAGTACTGATAATAACAAAATAGCTTCTGACAAGAAAGTTATCAAAGTTAAAGATAAAAAAAGTTTTAAAACTGATTTTGTCTACATTTCAAAATTGAAACAATATGCCATTTTCCAAGATAATTACATAAAATGTTGTCATGGTAAATGAATGCATTATGATAGTGCTGAAAAAGTTGACATAAATAAAAAGCCAAGCCAAGGTGTGATGAATGTTAAGCATGAATGGATGCACATAGGTCATGCTAAATGCCGCCAGAAATATACTAATGGGACATGAAAAAGTAACAAGGGTTCAACAGGGCAAATTGTATCACTACTAAAACATGTCATGATTTATTTCCTCTCCATGTCTATGACTTTGAAATACTTCACACAAAATCTGAATATGGAAAACAATAACATGAAACAAGGTAGCACTATGCAGGTTTTTGGATTTGAAACTACATGCAATCAAAATAAAATTCCATAACCATCAACATGCATACATATTCAAACTTTTCAGAGGAATGGGAAAAAAGACATATATGCAAAGCTGATCAACTATGATTATCCCACTAGAGTACCACCAACCCTTCTTGCTGCAAATATAAAAATCTCTAATATGTTTGTGAACCTTTTAAAGTACTTAAACTTTTTATACTAAACAAAGATAGAGTTATTATCACATGTAAGGCAGTGTCATCTGCATCATGTACATTGCTTTAATGAAGAAGAAAGCTGGCTTTAAATGGACAAAAACCTTTACCCCTTAATCACTAATTTTTTTTTAATAATAAATGAAAAAGAAGGGGCCCAGGTGAGTCTGAGATCGGTCACACAGATGACAGTCTGCTTAACAGTCAAATGCAAGTGCAGCTGGTCAAACAATCTGGGTCAGAAAGATGCTTTCCATTGAAATGTTTCTAGTTCCATGATTGCATGCCATGAAAAAAACTGTTTCATGGCTTCTCGAGTTCTGGTATCTTCATCCATACTCAATCATACAGCAGTAATATTGATCTAATTTCAAAATACCAGGATGCTTTGTGTCAAAGTTGGACAAATACTGTTCACTATTCTTTTGAAATAGAGTTGTGTAAATGTTTTGCAACTTTAGGAAATGCAGCCATATATGATGGTTAAAAGGCATCATAACTCTGAAATGCATTCGAGCTAGTAGAATGTTACATGTTTAGGCTCTAATAAACAGTAACAAAGAAAGAGTGAAAACAACAAGCTTTTTAAAAATTTAACTATTTATTTCCCTGGAAAAACAATGTAAAATGATAAAAACTTATGGTTTTAAGAATCAAATCCCAACAAAACCCATGAATTAAATTTTAGAAGTCCCTTTTAAAAAAATGCTCTAATGAATTCAAGTTCCGAGTTCCAATGAAAATCCAAGATGGAAGGCGATGATGTATGCTGTAACCTGTATGGTACTGTTGTGTATACAGTTCCATGTAGAACCACAAGAAATAACACTCCGGTGTTGAAATCCAAATAAAATGTCAAGAAATGTCTTTGTCCAAGAATTATTTCATCAGCACTTATCTATTTACATTGAAATGAATTAATATTTTAGAATCCAAATAATCTGAAGAAAAATTAACTCAAAAACTGGTCACAACAGAAGAAAACATAAGCGCTTGAAATCAAAGTGTTGAAAGCTCAGACTGACTAACTTCTCTATAGAGAAATGCTAAACACTAATCTAAGATGCTGTTTTGGAAATCCCTGAGTTGTGAAATCAAGGGTCATGTTTACATATTAAAGTTGCGTACTTCCAATATGACCCTGACAAAAACCAATCATTTTACTCTAATATTAAAATAAATAAAGTTGTTTACATTAAAATCAAGAATTATGGCGAGGAGACTAGGTCAACCTGAATACAACATTCTTAATTTTAGGTATTCTAAACTTTTAACTGAATTTCTGGAAAATATAATCTCCAGTAAATAAAATTACATTACAATAGCATGCAATGAAAAATAAAACAAATTTAAAACTAATAAATAACAATTACCTTAAATCAAATATAATTTAAATCAGATATATGTAACAACTGTCAAATTTGGTCAAATTCTGTCAAGCAGCTGTTTAAAAGAAATTATTGAAGGTTTTTCTGTTTAATAATAGCAGCAATATAGATGGAAAATTGGCTTCATGGGCGGCAACAAAATAACCCAGCTTGCACACATGTATTTTTGTACTAAAACCTTCCCTTTGTGCACACAACATGAAATATCTTAACACCAATGTTATAATGACAAAGAAACGTGGAGACAAAAAATACTAATTAAAACCAGCAACACTGAAATAAAGGTCACGGCGAGCCACTTTTGTTGTCAATGATATGGTACTAAAATAAATGCTTATTATTATCAGGCACATCAATCTTGCATGAAGAGAGCATGAGAATGACCATCAAATGCAAAATGTAGCCCATGTCATTGAAACAAATGTGCAATGTAGCCAATGTAATTGAATCAAATGCAGAAAAGAACCAATGTCACTGAATTCAAATGAAAAATATAATCCGAGTCACTGAATCCAATGCAAAATGTAACCAACTGCACTGAATCCAATGCAAAATGTAACCCATGTCACTGAATCCAATGCAAAATATAACCCAAGTCACTAAATCAAATGATAAATGTAACACATCATTGAATCCAATGCTAAATGGAACACGTCACTGAATTATAAAACGTGTCCCATAATGATTTTACTGGAATGAGGGAACAGTGCTCATCAAAAGATCTTGTCACCATACAGCATATACACAGCATATATACAGCATATATACAGCATATACACAGCATATATACAGTATATATACAGCATATACACAGTATATATACAGTATATATACAGCATATACACAGTATATATACAGCATATACACAGCATATATACATCATATACACAGCATATATACAGCATATATACATCATATACACAGCATATATACAGCATATACACAGCATATATACAGCATATACACAGCATATATACAGCATATACACAGCATATATACAGTATATATACAGCATATACACAGTATATATACAGCATATACACAGCATATATACAGCATATACACAGCATATATACAGCATATATACAGCATATACACAGCATATACACAGTATATATACAGCATATACACAGTATATATACAGCATATACACAGCATATATACAGCATATACACAGCATATATACAGCATGCAAAAAAACTATATATCTTTGTGGCCATGAACTAAATGCAAACATTTAACCTTCTGCAAGTAAAATGTGAAATGTAGGTCACTGTATTAATCTTCTTTTATAAGGCTATGCTACTAATAAAGATGAAGACAAATGTTTAGTTTGATGATAATAGCATAATTAAAACTTCAGAAGTTAACTTTAAACAAAAAATATAACCAAAGTCAGAGAAGCATAAAATATTGGTGTTAGTGACCATCTTGTTTGACAAGTTTCATCATTCCAGGTGTAAAATTATGTATACAGGGTGCAATACACCTGAGCCAAATCTAACCAAGAATGTAAAAATAATAATACCTTTTTATGTGCAGATGCCAATAATCTATGCCAATGCAAATGCTCTCGTTTCCATTTATGTAGATGTCATCACAAATTCTGCCCCATGGCTAATTATATCAACTTTTCACTACTAATGCAAGCAAAACAGAACATTTCTATCTTGTCACAAACAGAAACTAATCTAAACCATATGAAATTATAATACAAACTGTAATGTCTTCCGAAGGGATGAACTTCTTCCAGATAAACTTTGCCTTTGTCCCATCTTTCTTGAGCTGGTACTGGTAGGTGACCTTCCCTTCATTTTTGCCAGTAAATGCTTCAACAGTCTGATCAACATAGCTACTGAATTCAATCTTAAGTCGTACACTCATTTCATCCAGCTGATCTACTGAAACTAGGTAAAACAAAATAACTTTTCAATGTAAAAAACAGCTATTTTTCTCTCTATCAGTGATATTAGTTCAAAAATATTTATTACAAAAGTAGAGGAAATACTAAGTTAAAGCATACATAAAATGTTTCTTGATTTTTAAAACTAGGACAAGTTTATACATTTCCTTAATGAAACAAGAAGAGTATTTCAATGGAAAGCATGGACTATGATGAACAGTCATCCAGTTTGCACTAGAAGGGCATGGTTTACTATGGAAATTACTGATCAACAGTTCTCAATGACTTGGATGCTTGGTAAAGGTATGCAATCTTGAACTGAAATATTGAAGGGGCAGGGGTAAAACTGCACAGGGACCTTCTAAATACTCGGATGTTACTGATATAATATTTACCTGCTTCTACTGCATAGCTGGTAAATTTCCAGTTTCACATCAAGTTTGATTTGTAAAAGAAAATAAATTTCCCGAGTTTTCGTCAATGGTTATCCTGGTCAATTAAAAATGACCTTCAGCATTTTAGGTATCTTAAAAACAACTGTTAAATATCTATATTTTGGTCTATGGATGTAATTTTAGCTGTAGAATATACAACTTGGGCTTACTGTCAATGTACAATTTGCACAAAATCTGCTAGCTCAGCTTGGTCATTTAAACTTCCTGGACTTCAAAGGTAAAAGTGTAACACTTAGAGCTGATAATTGCAACCTGAAATACCTGATCAGGTCTGCTAAATGAGAATCTGTCCTGATAGACCTTTCATAAATCTGAGTGTCTGCTCAACAGCCCTAAATACTGGAAACTGAGCATTGTTTCTCTTTGAAATGAATAAGAAGAAAATCTATTCATGCACTCATAAAGGACCAGCTATGAGTCAAATGTTTTCTACAATGTCAACCACATAATACTATCATACAACTTAACATCAATCTTCTCTTGGACTGAATGAAGCAGTTGCAACTTTGACATGTAGTTTCTGGAAGGAGCTAAAACTAGTTTTAATTAGGCAATACTTTCCCATCATGCTAAAACTATTACCCAATCAGAACGCATCCTTCCACACAGTGAAAACTGTATGTATGATGCAATCCAATAATGCACATGGCTCGAGTCATGTGCAGAACTTCCATCTTTATCACAAACAATTCTGCCAGGACATCAGAGCCGGGTGGAAAGAGAACATCACATAATAGTGTTGGGTTGGATAAGTACTGCATAATTAAAATTTGTTTACCCCACCCTCTCTAATAAATATGTTAATAGCAGAAATACATTACCCATTGCTGCTGTAAAGCTGAATTTGTCAGCTAGGTGGGTATGCTGTTGCTTTTGTTCTAACTCATCAAAAATAGAGAGAATGCTAAGACGGGGAAGTGTGTAAGGGGAAGAATCAGGGATTGTGTCACTAATGCCATGTGGCTGGTGCATTCTGTATACGGGATGCTGGGTATGCCTGAGCAATGATTTCATGACCATATTATCTATTCAATAGGTAATATTTATTTGAATGATTAATGAAGTATGTAAATTAACTTAAGTGAAACATTTAGTCCTAAGATGAAGATGTCTTGATTGTCATAGGTATTCAGGGCTTCCTTTATGCGTGTCCCTGATGCAATTTAAAAAAATGATGCATTAAAACCCTACAAGTACCATGGGATGCAGTAAAATTTAAATTTTGATTAAAAGTTTTCAATCCTGATCTGGTAAAAATGAAAAAGCTGTTTAGCTATCAAAAATAGCCTTAACAAAACTAAAATTGTCTTTATATAAATTTGAACAAAATAGGTAATCTCAACCTATGTCACAAACACAACTTATAGAATGAACTTGAATGTTGGCCACTTTCATATCTTGTAAAGATCCTTAAAAAAAAAATTCAGATCTGGGGTTCCTCAAGACTCTTTAAAATACCACAATAATGGAACCCCTTGACATCACAATCTGTTCAAATCTAACAAGTGTTGTTTGTATACAGGTTATAGAGGGAACAGTAATGATGATGTTGCAGATTAATATTTTGTTTCACTAGCTGTTTCTTTTTATTGCATATAAATAAGTTTTTTAATTTCACATAAGGCATTTGGTTCTTCACTAATCTATTCCCTACCATGTGACAAGCATGTGACAAATTCTAACATTTTTGATGGCATAACTGTCTATAAATAGCCATATCTATTGTCACACTATCAATTAATGCATGAATGACAAGAACACAGTTGTAAATAAATGGCCTACCCTCTCCCACCCAAATATCAGAACTCTCGCAGAGAATAATGTCCAACCCTTCCTTGCCCCCATCTTTCACTGTGGTCAGCAAAAAGCACTCTTCTTCATCATTGGTTAAGATCCGATGGAACTCTGACCAATTCATCTTCTCACTTTCCTATCTGAAATATTGAATTGAATATTGAAATGGAACAGCATTCTTTCAAATAAGTTTTTTTTATTCTCTTCTTTTTCTAAAGCAACTAATTCTGGAAAACTAGAAAATTGAACTTAAAGACACTTGTGATCTTCCATGTTATATTTGTTTTACTGGATTGATATAAAAGAAATCAATTTTTGGTGCAAAATATATTCCTTGATGATACCAAAATACCTGTCTCGAGAGACTACTGCTATGAGAGACCATCTTAATGCATTGAGCTAAACAAAAGCATATACAGGTGGTACAAATGTGTAGTTGGTGAAGCATAGCATATACATATTGAAAGATTAACGCATAAAAAAATAAAATAAATGATCTTTATTGAAGACGATCATAGTAGGTCAAGTATTAAAAAAATAAACATTCACGATGGTAGGGCAGATCATTAAAATGAGAGAAAAATACATCTTGAACAATGAAATTAGACTAATAAAGTGTGATTTCTTTGTCTCAAAAAGAACACAATGAAACGGATATATCAGTGGTGTATTCTATGCTGTCAGAAAGCTCATTGGAATCGTTTCAAATGGAAAAGGCACATGTGAAGAACAACTTTGTGAAGACTCCAGGAAAACAAGCAGAATCAAACATGGATACTATTTAGTGTCAGTCCCTCTGTCTGACAGGCTGTTATTCTTCTTCGAGTGCCACCTGGGCAGATGAATTTTATCATATTTATTGCTAAAAATCAGCCTTGTACAGTTGGATTTCCATGGCAGTAGTTTTACTCCTAAGATATTATCATTATGTAATGTATCTGAAGAGAAAACAATGAAGCATGAAAATTTTATACAAAATAGTTACTTTGCAACAGCATACATGTGAACCTACTGCAAGAGAAGATTTTTCTCCTGAGTCAAATTTGCCGTAGCATAATGTGCCAGCAGATCTGGGTCTGTGCAGTTTGCAGTTGGACTGAACCTTTACAGTAGTTTCTAACTTCACCGTCAGATCCTGCTGTCATGGTTGGCTGGTGTATCTGCATGAAGTTTGTCATGGTGGATTATAGGGTGTGTCAGTAATTCCGAAACAATTAAAAATGGTAATTGATTATGGCTGGGTCCCTAAGAGCTTTAATCAGTCTAAAACAATAAATATTGCTTTAATTCTCTCAAAAAAGTAAGTTTTCCTTCAGTGCTTAAAGATGTCTAGTTGGATAAGAGTTTATACTATGTATGATCAAAAGTAATTTGGACAGAAGTTAAGATGTGAAATGATTATGGTTGGATTTCTCAATAGCTCAAGTGGCCAAAAACTGGATCAATTTGACTTTGATGTGTATAGTCTGTTGAGATGTCTAAACATACCAATGCCAAAACACCAAAATCGAAGCAACCAAAATATCATAAAAAATTCTCAGGAATGGTTGGAAATGGAATTTACTGTTGTAACCAAGTTCAAAAATGGATATGAATATACAATCTGCTCTTCCCGTAAAAATGATTTTAATGTCTATTACAGTGACAAGTTTTACATTCGATAAAACACTACCCTGCATTTCATAAAAGCATATTTTTAACTTTGACAATACAAAAATCCACCACCAAAATCCATGTTCATGGAATGGGCATCAAATGCGGATAAAGTTACACATGCTGGGACACCATTTGCCAACTTTATAGCCGATCATAATCTCCTGTTTCTGGTAACAATTATTTTTCTTCTGATTTAGTCAAAATATAATTCTTCGACTCAGAAAGCCCATAAATGTTTTCATGCAAATGATCAAAAATTACTCAATACTACTCAGTGCACATACTGACAATTTTAATCCTAATCTTAATTGTATAATAATAATAATAATAATAATAATAATAATAAAAATATATAATAATAATAATAATATATAATAATAATAAAAATAATTATAAAAATATATAATAATAATAATAAAAATATATAATAATAATATACAATAATAATAATAATATAAAATAATAATAATAATAATAATAATAATAATAATAATAATAATAATAATAATAATTTATTGCATAAACTGTCATGAATGATCATCTACTGAATGCAATTTTTAGGTTCTACCAAATCTGCCTGTTTGGGTAACATGCATGTTGTTACGATGAACAGATAATACATTGAATGAGATTTGTATATAATGAAACTTCACTGTGAAAACATAAAAAAGTTTGGAATAAAAATTGCTTGCAAATTAAGCGAGCAAACAAATTTTTGCTAAAATTATATGACCCTTAATATTTTGTAATAAAAAGATGTACATCAGGAGGTGGTGAACAATAAAAATAAAATGTTAAATTAATTAATGGAATAACAGAGTTCTGAGCAGGGATATAGAATAGAATAACACAAGTCCCTGTATTACAACAGAGCAGTTTAATCAATTACATATTTAAAAAAATGAAATCGAACAAGACATATGAATAATTCACTTTCTCTAAGAAACAAAGTTACAAAATAATGTGAAATTCAATCAGCCACTCTGTCATACTGATAGAACAAATTTCATCATATGATTGAGTGACTGATCAAACTCACAATGCTGGCATGACATCTTGTGCTTCTAGCTTTTCCCATCTCCTCTTCAGTACAGGTATGGAGCTACTTTCTTTTCTTTGTGCCTTCCCGAGCCCTCATGCATCATCAAAGATTTCCCTTCTGTCTTTTTCTACATAAAAGTCTCACAAATTTCACTTGGATGATTAATTTAATAAGAAGAGTACTCTGTACTGATTACAGAGCCCTTCATACTTTCCCCCTCTGCAGAAAAACTTGGACTGACTAATATTACAAGACAAATTATCTTAAAACCCTAAATTCATTCTGGGAACACACACATCCTCGTTTAACTTAACCAATGAAGATTACTCCTTTACAACCAATTTTTTTTAATCATTTCCATCAAAGTTAGAATAATCCTCTCTAGTCTGCCTTTAGTTATTAACTCATTCTACCCCAATCCAGTCTGTGTCAATGATCCAGTTTCTGCATTTAATGCAGATCCCCACACGTAGTCATAGTTTGTTTACAGCATTCAATGACTAATCTTGTCTCCAGTCATGGTGAATGTGTGTTAGATACAACATCTCTGATTGGTTACCAATGAGGCTACAAATGTGTTTTTTCCCCAAAACACAGACATATTAACCAGTCAGAAATGATTTTACTTGCCTTTGTGCAAATTTGAATTGTTCAGAAGCCAAGGGTTGTTAATTGAGCAGTTCCACTAGACGTGTTCTGATCATGAAAAATCATAAATGATGGTGGCCGTAAGAGTGATTTTTTATGACGATGAGAGCAAAAATGAGGATTTGCTCTGGTTTGATCTAAAAAAATATTGAGCAAGCAGTGGAAAGATATGTTTGGCAGTTGGATAATGTTGTGAGATTTAGATTCGGACATATAATTTTCTGAGATCGAATCATCAGATTAAGAAGATGCTGGTTTCTAAAAATGTTGCACATAATTTTGTAAATAGTATATAAATAAGTTGTGAAAGACTTAGACAAATAGAAAAAAAAAATAAGATCAATGTGTAGACAAATTCATTTGGAATAATGGGTGAAAATGTCATGGATTTATATTGAATATAAGAAGAAAAATTAAGGTAAGAGTGAATGCATGTGCAAGATGTTTACATTTTCCATACAGGTAAACACTCTCTGAGGCACAAGCAATTAGACACGGCTTAGTACTGCTGTGGCATAGCAGCAGTGATACTGATAACAGTGCTGGGGCTGAATGAGATAGGTAATAGCTATTCTGGAAAATATCATTTTACGACACATTTTTCAAATGGTCCCTGCTTCCTAAACTTTTTCTCTGGTTTTATCTGGAACTCTTGTCATTTGCCATTACTGACCTTGCGTTAACACTGCACTCTATCCAGCTCTAACCATTAACACAATAACCCCTAGCGCCGAGTTTATGGGACATGACGTTGTAGCCTACTTCTAAGGTCTGTAGCGTTCGTTGAGGTTATGCAAGATACACTAAAGTGGGTGGTATTATAGAAAGTAGACAGATTTAGCTCTACAAAATACCAAATAATCTGGACATTTTAGTTGCACTACAAAATACAGAGAGAAAAACATAATTTTTTAAACTGGTTTTTTTTTTCACTCAAAATTTGCACTTGGTCAGATCCGATTGTGTCCAGATTTTAGACTTTATGGCCTCAGATCTAAGGCAGACCAGTATGAAGTGCACATAGACAGGTGAACCTGTGAAAAAAGTATGATAAGCTGGACAGTTTGAATAAAAAGTCTTCTCCATGCAAAAAGTATGGGTCCGATTAAGAACCCCAAAAAAATTCCAACTTTTCACCTTCTGCTTATGCGCCAGCAAACTAACCAATGGAAAACATTTGTTTTAGCACAACTAGGCTTTGGGCTAATGGAAAATTGCTTGGAAGTCGATGTATTAGGATGTATTCAGAAATAGTCCCCAAAATGTGTCTCCTACTTGCATTTCATGTGAAAACAGCAGAAACCTCCAGGGGTTAATGTGTTAATCAAGCGTGTCCTAATTAAAATTCAATTCTTGCCCAAACAGAACAGATTCAATCCCTCTGTCAACAATTTATGGCGATGGTCTACCCCATCTATCGAACATAATGTCACGGAGACCCCAACAGAATGTACAGCGAAATTCTTTCAACAAATTTTGCATCCTTATAATGTTGATGAAAAAGACACTAGTAACTACATATTGTTAAATATATATTGTAGTTAGTTTCATAAGTGCTACAACATTGTGGATGTAATACAAGTATAATACAAGTGTAATACAAGTGTAATACAAAACTGAAGATGTTGCTTGATGTTTGGCTACTGTAATAATATTTGCTGAAAATCCAATTCTGTGAATGGCTCCACAAATTTAAACTCTCTTGTATTGGAATAAAGAAAATACACTCCATTTTACTCTTTGCTTGGTGTAACATGCATGCACACATTACCTTTGTTTCTGTGTATGTGATTTGATACAATGTATGCAGTGTGGCAGTTTATAGTGATGTCTAACAATGAGGCATCAGGCTGCTGACATGTAGAATCCTGTTCCACCCAGACACATTATGCTGACAAATCCTAATACTAACCTCTTAAAGATGAGCGTGAGGCAGCTGTTAGCACCATTTTTACAAGTCTTTGGTATGACTCGGCTGGGGTTTGAACGCGTGACCTCATGCATCCGAGGCAGATGCTTTAACCAGTAAGCCACTGGATTGGTTATATAATCAGTAATCTGCTAACATCTAATGTAATTCAATACTCAATTTACAGGACTAGTCTGGTTCTCTCTCAATTTCAACTAAAATGTCATGATTTACAGTAAATTACCTTTCAGCCCTCAACAACACTTGGACTTTGTTACATTCTAATCAAAGCAAACTCATTCTGCAAGAACTGTTGTAGAGACCTTTAAAAGAAAGGAAAAAAGAAGAAATAAATAAGACTTGAGCTGGAACAGTAAGAAACTAATCAAAATTAAATTTAAAATGCTTAACCAACAAACTCCACACAAATATTGGTGAAGTATTGTTGGACATTGTTCCATCAAAAGCAGTTGTAGTTAATTCTATATACCATTCTTGTCTTCGTTTTATGTTATAAAAATAACTCCAACAAATTTCCACATTTGGTCTTTTATTGAAATTTTGAAGTAATATATAGCTATCAAATTACTAAATGTGTTAAAAATAGGACAATCCTTTCCTGGATTTCCTTAACATGTATTGTATATACTTGCCTATAAGTTGAATCCAACTACAAACAACACAGATCCTGATCTGCAGTAACACAATGTGCCTGTAGATCATGGTGAGTGCTGGCTGTTCTACTGATCTGCAGTAACACAATGTGCCTGTAGATCATGGTGTGTGCTGGTTGTTCTACTGATCTGTAGTAATACAATGTACCTGTAGATCATGGTGTGTGCTGGTTGTTCTACTGATTAATCCTATCAAACTGCACAGGCCCAGATCTGCCATCACGTTTTGAAATGATAGATCTAAGTCAGTCTAGTTTGCAGTTGGACGTCTTATAAGCACGTCAATATGGTATTCAGTAATAAAGATGCCAGTTTCACATCACTGAGATGTAAACGGGTTAGTTGACATTGGGGACCCTGGATTGCCAATTCGTCTATGATCTTTAGATATCACTGATATCACACATAGAGTCTTGTCTCAGCCATCACGGGTATTTGAGAAAGCTTGCCAGTAGCTTTATGTGAGTTGGTGGTTCTTTCAAAGGCTTTCTGGGGTTCTTTCTCAACCAAATATACCGGAAACAAAGTATCGTTTATCATGTGATGAAAAATGGTATTAAACCCACAACTAGTTGGCATTATATTTTATAATAGGCCATATTATAGCTGGATAATGACTTTGGAACAGAGCCAATTAATTTATTTGAGTTGCGAGTTTGCTGTTATAATAAAACATGCTATTCTCAATTTTCTGCTGTCTATTAGTACAAAGAAACTGTCATAATTTGAAAAGGGATTATTGCACATTTTCTTTCCTCTGTCATTTTTGAAAATGAAAACTTTTTCCTGGGAATCTCTCTTTACCCCATTTAACTCCATGTTCTATTCTCAAATCAGGTTGCAGCTGAGATCTGTAAGGCTGAGATATAGTTCCCTGGTCGAGATTACTTAATTCAACTCTCTTTTAAATTTGGTAGTCGGGTCCAATAATGCCACCCGTGTTATGTACCAAGCCGTATTATATTGAGATCTGTGATATCTATTAACTGCAATATCTTGAGAACTGTATAGTATACAGAACCATGGTATAGTAGAGATTATCAAAATTTGTTTAATAATTATTTTTTGTTGTTGGGGTGGCTGGGTAAATGAAAGATATAAGACTAATTTTCACATCGTTTTCTTTCAACTCTTATTGTTATAGATTGATATGATTGTTGTCAAGGAGTATATAGCAATAATGTACTGTATCCAGAGGTAAAATGGGGGACAGCGATACTGTTTGCTTCTTTCCCATGGTGATATAATATTTGTTGCAATGTACACCTTATGTATAAGACTTTGTCAAATGACAGTTTCTGAGAGTATGAATACATATTTCTCATCATTAACTTCCAATGTCCAATTTGGGTATTTTAATGTCAGCAAAAATGTTGGAAATATCTGGCATATATGACAAACTCTGTTTGTCCTGACATGCTTGAATTCTACATACAATATGTTGGTTTCATCATATGAAGAAGAAAAAAAAAACAATTCTTGGGAGTTTACGCTACTCTCTATGACCTGCCTAGCCTAACAGCCCAACAGTGGGTTTTGATTAGCAATATTGTAGACACATTAGGATGTTACCAAGGAAGTGCCGGTAAGTGATAGCCCAACATCAGTATCCATCACTCCTCCTATGCTGAAAATGCTCTGAATGTTGCTGGCTAGAGGCATGAAGCAGGTCATGGTATTCAGACAATGAGCCGCAATATGCTGATGTCACTGAACACACACTTTGCTCACAGTGCCAGCAATAAGAGGCTTGTCATGGCCACCATGTTAAATCCATGATTCAAACATTGCCTATTCAGGAAAGATTTACTTGTGACCAGACCCAAAGAATGGCGTAGAGCAGAATGCATTATAGCTGCATCAAGCAGAAGTAAGCCTAACCCAAAAAAAAAAACTCTGAAACTGAAAAAGATGCCACTGGACTATCAACTTCACATCTTGGAGATTTATTGTCTGTGGCCTGTGATGAACCTGTCCATACCATCAACAAAACAAATTATGTGGATGACGCCGTTGACGCAATATTTGAATTGTATTTGGCCGCCCTCTGTTGTTGTTGTTGTAGGGTTTAACGCCATTTTTCAGCATAAGATAGGCCATACATGGCGGCCAGTATTAATGGTGGAGGAAGAACCCAGGAAAACCCCAGAAAGAACCAGTGACCCACGAGAAGATACTGGCAAGATTTCTCACATAACCACATTAGCCAAGCCTGAGACTCGAACCCACGCAGACAAAGGTGAGATGGCAGTGATCCATAATGGTAAGCGCTTTAGACCACTCTGCCACTTGGAGCCCCTATACCTTCTGTTGTTACAAGAAGGGAATATATAGCTGGTAGAACACCACAGGTGTGAGCGCCCCTGCTTGGCCAAATTAACTAGATGTTATGTGTCTGCACCAGCTTCAAGCATTCCGAGCAAGCAGCTGTTAAGTGGCACAGGCCAGAATTTTGGAATCATTGAGGATTGTAACTTGGCAAGAAGGGAGAAATGTTACTGTTGCTTAAATACAACCTACCTCAACTATGCTTTCTGTATTTGCTGCAGCTAACGTACAGTGATGTCTAACTTTAGGCATTAAAGCATATTAATTTGAAATATTACTGGGCTATTATTATTAGCATCTTTTCGTCATTTATTGAATTATAGTACATGTAATAGCAACCTGCATCATTGAACATATGTTAAAAGACTAGCTTAATACATTTTCATCTTGAATTGGTAAACCATAAGTTTTACCAATGTTAGTTTTAAAGATTTTATAGTTTTATGTTTGTGCAATCATTGTTTTCTATAAATTACTATATTGTTGTCGTTGTTATTGTAGGGTTTAACACCATTTTTCAGCACAAGATAGGCTATACATGACGACCACTATTAATGGTGGAGGAAGAACCCGGAAAATCCTGGAAAGAACCACGGACCCACGAGAAGTTATTGGCAAGCTTTCTCACATACCTACATTAGCCGAATCCTTGAACCCACACAGAAGTGAAATGGCAGTGATCTGTAACAGTGAGCTGTTTAGACCACTCGGCCACTCAAAATTAATATGTACTTCTTAAGTTTCTTAACAGTTCTGTTAGTTTTTGTATGAAATAATCAGTCTCATAATCGGCTATATGCAGTATTGGTATCATCTGCAAAAAGTGACAGCTTTAGCAGGAGGTCATTTTTTATCATCATATATATTTTATTTTATTTTTTTTTAAATCATAAAAGGAAATAGTGTTAGGGTCAGCAATGAGAAACATGGACAGTCAGCCAACTGGAAACATATTTTTGGCCTTAAGAGAAAAATTGACCCAGTCACTATTTTTTTAAATAACAGATTACCAGTATAACCTTCTCTTAAGTAACAACTGTTTAATGTAACTAAGTGGTTATTTTCCTCCCAAAATATAACACTAGAAGAAAAAAACCCGGCTTGAAATGGCAGTTGTTAACTGTAGCTATTAAAATATACGTAAACAGAGATGGAATGCATTAGAGGCACTCATGCAAAGTAAAGGGTTATAATGAACACCTACTGCATGGTTTTAGTATATTTTATATTTTCAATAGGGAATGTTCTCTGGTTTTCCAAAACTCTTCAAATATCATTCTATGGTAAACATCTGAGAAAAATAATATCAATTGAGATGGAATATACGCTTTCCTTAAAGGCATAGTGACCTTTAAATTTATTTTATGAAATAAATACGCCTATTTTCCTAATGCTATTGTCAAGGAACACGTTTACTGAAAATGTCAAAATCTGACAGCTGTTCATAATTAATGGAAGTATCAAAATCTCCCAACACCGCATTCTGGTTTTATTAAGGAAAATTCCTGAAAACGTTCTTTCATCGTCAAGAACATAACATTGCATTCAAATAAATAAACTGTGTTGAAGTCATCTGCAGAAACTTTTTACAGTTCAATACATATTTAGAAGAAACAAAGATACCTCAGTTCCTGCAATGAAAACTACGTTCTGGGGTAGGAGTAGAACCGAACACCGGCTGGCCTGTACAGGAAGCGATTTAATGAACCAATGATGTTTTAAGTGACATGATTGGGCAAATACTTTTGTCCATCCATTCATAGAGGTTTTTACATCTCACCCTTTGTATACGTAGTCAAAATGGTAGGCACAGAGAAGTATCTGAACATAAACGACACTATTAAATATGTGTAACTGTCTGATAGGTTCCATTATAAAGGGAATAGATCATAAAAATGTATTTCATAGTTGTCAATATTTCCGCAGGTTACTGAACTTGCAAGCAGCTTTGTCAAACGTTTTATTTTAATTGAATAGGTTCTGTGATCTGCAGGTTCTTTAACCTCGTCTTAACCAATTATGCATACGAATGTGCTTTAACATATATGACATATGTTTTAATTATCTTTTGAGTATCATTTGGTTCATACGGAATGAATCATGTCACAAAACTGTAATATTGTAAGCAGAGTCTACGTTAAAACACTATTCGACTCCCAAGGAACCTGTTATCGAACGATATATACTTAATAATAATAATAATAATAATAATAATAATAATGAGGACTTTGTATAGCGCCTCATCTTTAGAAGCTCTAAACGCTTTACAACATCAATAATGATATGACTACACTACAGAAAAACAAATGACAAAAACAATGAAATTGGAAAACATAAAAACAAAATAGTATAAATACTATTTCTCTCTGAAATAATTATTTTGATCATCTTGAATAAGAACTAAAACAATATGATAGTTATCCATACCTGATAAATAAGTAAATAACATGTACGGCAAATTTATATAGCATATACCAATTTGTATCTACATCAGTCGAGTGGTGTGCTGGGAATTTTAACCTGCATAAGGTTTTATGATACAGTTGTATGATGTGTATTGCAAATGACTTGTCCTGTTTCATTTATCATTCCTGCTTTGGGTGATGCGTATAAATTTTGTTCATACTTTGTTTTATATTTCAGTCAGCCCTTTTCAATTTCCAGAGTTTGTTGACAGTTGTATTACTGCTGATCTGTACATGCGCCTATATCCGGTCCATTGCACCCAGTCTGCTTGATAAAAACAAGACAGGGTATTGTATCTTTACAGGCTGCAGTGAAAACAATGCACATTTTTATGATCTAACTAGGTTATGGTAGAGGTAGATGCATGCATGTGGTGCTACACTTGCCATTGTGTTTGTACATCTATATAGTTAATATTTAAGTATACATCAGTTTTGTAGGCATTGTGGTGAGGCATTTGTGTTCCATGAACACATTTCTTAATGCCATCACATTGCTCTATATTTGTTTATATATATTAGCATGTTTTTTTTTAATAATTTATAATTCTTTGTTGGACAAAAAAATGCTTCATGTAAGACTGGATTTGATAGACATAAAAAGGGTCAGTTATTCAGTTAAAAAAAAATATTAACATAAATGTTTTATTCATTTTTTAGCAATTAGGAGGATTCCCATTTCTTAAATTTTGAATTTGCAGATTATTTTCCAAATATTTTATGGTCACTTGGTCAATAAGGATGTAAACAAAAAATGTACTGTTAATGGATGAATGACTATAACTAGGCAATCAGTGAGTTATTTCATTAATTACTTTTTAAATGATGTATGTGTGTCAGTGGTAAGCAAGTTAAACTTTGCAAGTAAGCAAGGGGTAGTAACTGGTTATTGCATTTTCAATTTTTTTTTTAAAACCTCTCTAAAATAATGAAAATAATTTCCTCATTTCAGTTTCTTAGGAATCTTCTGGAAGTGTGCGAGAATAGGTAAGTTTCTTTCTTTTAACTATGGTAGAACAGTTAAAATTGAATCATTCTCTAAATGCAATGCCTGTTACTCTTCAGGAGATGCATTAGGATGAAAGTTATGATTTTTATTTAAACTAGCCATAAGGCCAAGTGAACTTGTTAAATGACCTGCATCTGTCATCTCTCTGTCCTTCAGACTTTAATTTTAGGGAAAAGTGACTTCTCCTTTTTAATGGAATAGGTAGAAGTATTGAGTATAACACAAAATTAATTTGAATTTTGTAAGAATTAATTATTTCTTGATTTTACAAAGTGTGTTGTTTTCAATTTCATTCTGTTACTTAAAGACTGTAGAGTTGAAACAGCTGTTTGTCATGATCAACTGAAGTATAATAGTACATGAATGAACTTGATCCTTCTCTCCAACTGAATATTGGGCAAATGGCCCAGCACAAATATGTTGCCACACATGTCAGGCATGTGCATCCATTTGTATTTTCTTAATATGGCCACTCATCTTTTCTAACTTTGTACCACAATCCATAAATTGAAAAGTTTTTGCTTTTAGTGTTTAGTGTCTATGTACATGTAACAAGTATTAGTTAAATGTTATTTGCTTTGTTCCATTGTTTCTGATCTAAAATGATTTTTTTAAAAAGCTCTTGAATAACAGAGCTCAAAGAATTTTTTTTTATGGACACAGGCCCAGGGCTGGTGACTTAAAAAATATCACAAGCCTTGGCTCAGACTCAACAAGAATGACTTCAGTTTTCATATGCCCAAATTTAAAAACAAAATCATACTAAATTGACTTGTGTGATTATTTGGAGTTTGAAAATTTTCATATGTTTTTCTACAGGTCCCGATGTCAGCCGTTGTCTAATTATTCCAACAAGGTCTCCTTTATAATCCATAGATCAATAGTATTTATGTTCATTAGCATCAGAACTGTGTCTTGATTTCAGTTTTAGTTCACACCTTTAACATTGTTCATATGTGCCGCTTACTTTGTTTCACAGATTTATTTCATTACACTAGAGTAAGCATGAGCACTGGACAACTGAATTATTATTCATTCCACTTTACCTAAATACACATGTAATAACTCAACCGCAATTAAACAAGACCATTAACAAATCAAAATGCTTACACAAGCATTTTTGCTTGTCTCAACTCTGCCTAAGGTTGGCCATTTTTTATAATCAATGACAGAAGAGCCAACACAACCACATTTAATCTCTTTATAACTTATAATACAGGGGCCCAAAGTGTCCGAGTGGTCTAAAGTGCTCACCGTTACAGATCACTGCCATCTTACTTCTGTCAGCATGGGTTTGAGACTCGGGTATGGCCAATGTTGGTATGTGAGAAAGCTGCTAATGGCATTTCATGTGTCAGTGATTCTTTCTGGACTTTTCTTGGGTTCTTCCTCCACCATTTATTCCTTGCCACCATGTATAGCCCTTCTTGTGCTGAAAATTTGTGTTTATCCCAGCAACAACAAAAACTTATAATACCTCAATAGAAAATCCTGCATTTGGCTTAAAGTCTCCAGATTACAACAATAAAGTGACTAATTAACAGCTTGTCATGTATACACACTAGCCTTAAACAATGATCATGTGGCCACACATCCTTGCCCTGGTTGCAAAAGTTGATTTGATAGTCCTGGTACCATCTAGACTGGTTGTCACTGGTTTCTGGTACATAAATAAAATCCAAAACAGTATTTTAGAATCAGCTAGACTGGTTGTCACTGGTTTCTGGTACATAAATAAAATCCAAAACAGTATTTTAGAATCAAATGTACATGTATGTTAAATTAAAAGCATGTGAGCACTAGTTACTAGTAACCCAGGCAATCTGTTCCCATTCATAGGTCACATGCTTTGCTCTATACACAAAGTTTACAGCTTTCAAATGAAGTATAAGTAGAGGTTTTCATAAGGGTAAGGGGCATACATGGGGTTAGATCTGAATAATCAGCTCATCTTTAAATATCTTTAAAAATTAATTTCTGCATTTCATCGACACAAAGGTTATACAGGGCAATTAGATTTTGTATTCAACAAACCTACAGTCACTTCACTTAAAATACTGGAGGGGACCAGCAGCAGAGAGGGTGAACAGACCACCCTTTTCGAGCAAAAATAAGGCTTACAGATCATGTTTTCGAGCAAAATATGGCCTATAGACTACGTTTTCAGACAAAAAATAAGGCTTCCAACAAAATCTCATTTAACCAAAAAAAAAGTCTCCATTTTTGCAAAAACGGAGATTTTACGATTTTTTAATCAATTTTGCTCGCAACGATGTGGTCATCCACCCTCTCTGCTGCTATGGGTTAACAAAAAATAATAAATGATTTTAACCGAATATTTGATCAAGTCCGATATGATATCGTGTCCGAGGATCATGTAGATTTATTGTTGCGAATCCGTGCGGAGTCGACTGAGCATGACTAAAGAAATCTCGAAATTGATTGAAGTCCATATCAGAGCACCATGTCTGCCAAATATTTCTAAGAGTATGAGTATCAACTCCGTTGAATACAGCAAGAATATTGCAGTTATCTCTGATGACTTTTGGAACCTGAGTAGCGTTGAGTGACATATATCACGTCAGTGTTTTTATGCCTGCCTCTGGAAAAGATCCTAGCAGGATTTTTTTGTTTATCCAACATTATATCGTCGTATACGACTAAATTGTTAATATCTCCATCAATATCATCAATACTCGGTGCTTCATCGATATCGGTTATAAATTCAATGGCGTTCTCACCCTTAATTTCTGATGCATTCTCGTTAAAATCCTTTAACACTTCATAACATCGTTGATCATCTACGCTAGGGGCAACTAAATACAACTTATCCCACGTCATCCATCTCATTATTAAATTGAGCAACAATTGCGTTTTACCGGATCCAGATGGCCCGATTATAATCATCCGGATAGAGTTTGGTAGCGCTGCATGATGCTTAACTGGTTCTCTTGTTTTAGTCGCTGAAAAATCAATTATATCCATATCTCTATACATAAATTATGGATCTATATTGTATGAAGTGTAAAACGCGTACTAGCACAAATGATGTGACGACGGTTACAACTAAAAATAACAGATCAGCACTTACTGGTAGATGTGCAACATGTGGTATTAAGAAGTTCACATTTGTTTCTACAAAATCAAAGATTTTACAATCCGGAGATGTTTTTAAAAAAAACGAGGAGGTGATATCGCAGCCAAATTGGCAAAGCTCCCTGGAACCCCATGGGCAAAGTACCCCGGAGAAAAGCACCTTCCAGGATATAGCTACTGTGGACCGGGAACCAGACTTGATATCAGACTCAATGATCAAAATCAGTCCCGACCCGGTGAAGAACCAATAAACGCCATTGATAAGGCCTGTCACCTTCATGATGTTGCTTATAAAAGCAGCAATCTGCAACACAGGCATCTCGCGGATGTGAAATTAATTCATGCGTTAAATGCTATTCCTGATAAATCCTTCAAAGAAAAATTGGCTTCCTTTTTGATAAAATCGGCTATGAAAAGCAAATTGATGTTAGGTGCCGGTAATTAATAATATGGAATCAATTTATTATTCCCCAAGAGGATACTGGAGGGGTAAATCAGCAGTCCATAAACTCGCTAGCGCTGCAAAAGTGAAAAAAACCACTGCGGCTAATTGGTTATCCAAATAGGCACTATGGCAAATTTATCTACCACCGCCTAAACAAATTCAATTCTCGCATTTTGATGTGACCGCTCCTAATGAAGTTCATCAGGCTGATATATTATTTCTGCCACATGATCGTGGTTACAAATACGCTTTAACCGTAGTTGATATTGCAAGTCGATACAAAGAAGCAGAACCGTTAAAAACAAAATCAGCCACTGAAGTCGCTTCTGCATTTGAGAGGATTTATCTACGAGGTCCTCTGCACTGGCCAAATCTATTGCAGGTTGATCCTGGCAAGGAATTTCAGGGTGCAGTATTATCTACAATGAAACATCATAATGTCACCATACGACGAGGGCATACTGCGCTACATCGCGATCAGGCCATTGTAGAACGATTTAATCGGACGATTGCTGAGCGGTTATTTGGATATCAATACGCAAAAGAATTCATCCAAGAAAAACGATCCCGTGAATGGGTCAAAAGATTACCAGCTGTGATTACTGCACTGAATAACGAGATTACTAGAACAATCAACATGAAACCTATCAACGCGATTAAAAAGAAGTCAATACCTGAAAAACCACAAAAAGATTTCAAAGAACCAATTCTTGGTAGTAATGTCACTGTTAGGTATTTATATGAACCAGGAGAGCTTGAAGGGGGTAGAAAAAGGGCTACTGATCCTATTTGGAGTGTTACTGCACACAAGATATCTAGTATAACACGATCTACGGGTAGACCTCCAGTCTATAAACTGGATTCAACTGCCCCTCAACGAGGATTTACTCGACAACAACTACAGGTAATTCCCGAGGATACTCAATTGCCACCGCATGGTCTTAACTAGCACCGTTGCGTCTATTGCACTCAAGACAAGTCAACATCACATTGTTTCTGACATGACCGAGATTGTTATTTTTTCTGTCTACGGTGAATTGGCGAGGATCCTTATCCGAATACTGCCAACGCATTATACAATTGCAACTCGCGCAGTGATTATTCTGTTGTTTCTTCAGCGTAATTATTAATTCAGCATCAATATCAAATTCTCGTTGTTTTTTTTTGTCCTGTTGTTTGTAACCGGAGAGTTTTTTATCAATAATTTTAACATCAATATCATCCATTGTTGTGTCATTATCATCGAAAACAATTCTTCGAAGCTGATTTATTTTTCGTACTCTGGATACTGCGAGATAGACTAAATTCGACCATTCGATGTGATTATCCACCATCCAAACAATTGTATCCGATATAGTCAATCCCTGTGAAGAATGTATTGTTGCTGCGTATCCTAGCGTCCACGGGGATTTATTAGCACGCAATGCATCTTCAACGACATTGATATCAACCAGCACAATATCATTTAATACGAGAATTTGTTTTTCACTCTGTCCTGGAATATCAACTTCAATATTCTGTTTTCGTGTATCCGATGGCCTATAACAAAGGGGTCCTGGAAGCGTTGCAAATTTTTCTTTATGCAATTCAAATAACTTCATTTGAAGTGTGTCCCTGACTATTTTTCTACTTGCAATTATCAAATCATTTGGTCTCCATGTTTCCCAGAAATCATTCATTGGAGTTTCTGAAATCACTTCACGCGCTATTTCGCATTGGATTCTATCCGGTTGTAATCTAATTAGCGCTTTGAATTCTCGTAATCGTTCATCAAGTGATCTATAATCAGTGGTAATTTCTTCATAATAGTCTACAAAACCCCTTAGCCATTCATGTGGAGATGCACCGACAAATGGTGGTGGTTGGCCGTGATCACCGCACATGACGACTTTTGTGTTTTTGTTTAACAACCACTCGAGAAATGTTTGTAATACATCTAATGACACTGTGCATATTTCATCCCAAATTATGATTTCAGGAATGAATTTATCACCCATACGCTCAGGAGTCCATTTGTCACCCTTCCATCGAAAGAAACTATGGTAAGTACAGGCATTTACCCCTCGCTGTATCATCTCTCTGGCGAGTCTGTGAGTCGGTGTTAGCACAATCATGGTTGACCGACGAAATAATTCAATTGCACGAGTTGTCTTTCCTGACCCACCACAACCGTTTAAATAAATTGTCTTGTATCTACATACTGGATCAGATACCGGTGGTGCATTAGAAAATTCTGATTGAATTTCAATACGGTTACAACAAAGATATTTATCATCCATGGCAACGTCTGCGGATTCACAATACTCATGTAGCATCTCCTTTTTAAATCGCCAACCCCCCCAATTTTCTTCGGGATCTGTGAATGCCGCTACAACTGATTTGTATTTATTGTGTATATACTTCGAATCAGTGGCCACTCTAACCGCGGTATTAGGAAATCTATTTATCATCGAAAATAGATTAATAGAAGCATAGGCTAGCATTGAACTTCTCAAATGTGTATACTGGGAATTATGTCCATCACAGTAGGTAACAACCGTACCTAATTTCTCACCATTGGATAGAAAAGCATCCTTACGGGATACAAGTTTTCCCTGTTTCATTAAATCCGCTACAATAAAATCGTATTCAGCGATATCTATGATCAACCGCGAAGAATATTTTGCATTGTCGTATCGTCCACCCTGTGTAAATTTACCGATTATTCTTCGTCCGAGATCCTTTACTTGTTCTTTTTTACTTTCAAATAAGTTCTTAGACCAATTTATGATTTCTTCTTCACTGAAATCTGGACACTGTTTTCGTAGTTCGCTGATTATACGATCTAGATCGGGTTGTGGTAGCCAAACTTCTTTCTGAGCTCGATAGCATATAATAGCCTCGGAAACAATCAACGATATTAGCATACCACAATCAATCATATATCTCAATAGCACTATTGGCATCCAGTGTTTTTCAGATAGGTGTCTACCGAGCCAAACATAACTACACGGATGTAATCCTGATGCTAATTCAAATGATATCACACGAGCGAATCCGGTTAAATCAAAATCAGGTAATGGCCCATTAATCGCAACACGAGTCATTTCATGTGTGGGGTGTCCAAATCGTTTGAAGTAGTTACTACATTCCCCATACCCGAGAAAACTTCCGGGATAACACGCGGCTATATCAATTGAAATCATTCCATCACGTGAGTATTTCGTATTCCACAGTCCTCCATGACCAAATTCGACGCAACTCAATTTAACATCCTCGAGAAAATCACTTCGTGTTGGACGCCATGAGTTTTTTTCTCTTGCGAAGTGAGCTACCACTGATGGAATAGTAAAACTATCCGTGAGTAGTTTTTCATGGGAATTCTCCGGTGAAAAATCACTAGCGATTTTTCTCATTCTATTATCTAATTCTCCAACGCGATATAATTCACCATTTGGTTTTACAAATTGATCGAATCCTATTTCGGGATCTTCATCACTTCTAAGTAACCACACTGACACAGGATCATCTTTACACAACGCATGAATAGCATCAAATAATCTCTCTTCATAGAAAACATCCCCGGAAAATTCCTCGGGGATATATTTCACGGTTCGTTCTCGTGGAAATACTGTTACCGCAGGTGTCCACGCGTGTTTGTTATGATCAATAATCTGTATTGGGGCTCCTCGCGATTGATATTTCGGTTCGTATAATACTTCTCCGGTTATTGTTGTTACTGATATTGGGAATTTTAATGATGCTTCTAATTTAGCTATATCAGAAATCTTTGCACCATGCTGTTTCACTGTCAGTTCCCACTCGGTTATTTTCCTACGTCGCAGATCAGTTAGTTTATTTCCTCGGGATGCATTTGTGAAGTGTTCTATTATTCGTTCTGCTACACAATTCAGTGAACTAGAATATTTCATAGGAGCTAGTTTTGCGATATCGGGTTTATCATTTAACGGATATATCCCATAAACCATTGCTGTTACGGGATAAGATCTTTCGTAGTATGGTTTGTCAATGCCGGTTAGAATTCCTGGTTTGGAATCTCTACTCACAATGACAGCTTTTTTATTCTTGAGGATTGGTTCAAATTTATCCCTAATAATCCATTTGCCATCGACTTCGATAATGAATTTGATTCGGAAAAAATGCCTTTTTTCCCCAACACGTGAAATTATCACTGCTGCTTTTTCATCAGTCATGGTAGCATCAACAACACCATCAATTCAAAATGTTGACCAACAATAAGATGCTCCATCACGCTTAAATTCATTAAAACAGTCTCTGATTTTACTAATCATGGCTTTATCAAGAATTGTATTCTTTGGTGTATTAGAAACTATATCGAGATTGAATTGAGCATCCTTCCAGGGTAATCTCTTGGACGTTTTTTTTGGTTTATCGAGATTAAATTTAGGACTAATTTTTAATAATCTCTTAAACTCTTTCATGTTTCCGTCTCTTGGACGTTTTTTTGGTTTATCGAGATTAAATTTGAGATTAATTTTGTTACGTTTTTTTGGTTTATCGAGATTAAATTTAGGACTAATTTTTAATAATCTCTTAAACTCTTTCATGTTTCCGTCTCTTGGACGTTTGAGATTAATTTTGTTACGTTTTTTTGGTTTATCGAGATTAAATTTAGGACTAATTTTTAATAATCTCTTAAACTCTTTCATGTTTCCGTCTCTTGGACGTTTGAGATTAATTTTGTTACGTTTTTTTGGTTTATCGAGATTAAATTTAGGACTAATTTTTAATAATCTCTTAAACTCTTTCATGTTTCCGTCTCTTGGACGTTTTTTGGGTCTATCGATATTAAATTTAGGACTAATTTTTAATAATCTTTTAAACTCCTTATCAGCATTGAATTCAGCATTTTTCGAAGGCGTTCTCCTTAATTCCCTCATGCTATAATTAAAACAAGCATTTAAATGAAGAATTTATATATAATGAATCACTGCAAGTGGCTTATGATTGGATCAGTAACCCCGTGTAACAAATCATGCAGAAATGAGTTTTGTGGGTATCATATGCAAAGCTTTCGACGTGGAAGCCTTGGTCCGTTACCTTGTATTCTATGTGGAGTTGGGGTCAGGGGAAAATCTCAGTTGTGTCTAAATTGCGGTGGTAAGCGATACAGGGAATTGAAGCGTTATTATGATAAAAGAATAAAAAATGGACAATCAATCAGAAATTTTGACCCTGAAAAGGTCCTTGACTCTGACAACATCAAGGATAAAATCATAAGAACCCCTCAAGACTACATTGAAAGATTCATTATTGAACCAAACAATGAATTAGACAAACAATAGTATTATGTATACGAATGAACCAAGAATTCAGACACCATCCCTTGATTACAAATTATGAAGCATCCAGTGATGGTGTTGTAAGGCACTGTAGACTGAAGAAACCAGTTGGTGCTGACAATGGTATGGGGTATTTGGTGTTCACTGTTAAGGGAAAGAAAACTTATCTCAATCATCGTTTCGTATTTGAATGTTTTTATGGATTGATCGAGGATGATTCTGTCATTGATCACAAGGATTCTAATCCGAAAAACAATTCTTTATCAAATCTGCAGGCTGTTACTCAAAGTGAGAATACCAAACGAGGAAAGACTGGAAAATGCTCAAAAAAAGCGAGACCTGTGAAATCTTTGAATACGATAACTAACGAAGAAAAAATATTTCAATCAATGAATGAAGCCGGTAGGCACTTCGATATTTGTAGAGCCTCAGTACGATATGTTGCAGAGGGGATTTGTCGATCGGCTATTTCTAAAAGGATGGGACAAAATGTTCAATTTAGTTACGTCTAATGCGTCATATTTTTCATTTAGAAATATATCATTATTATAGAATAATGAATTCTGAAAACATGAATAGCATTTTATCCGAGATTTCAAAATTGAAAAGTTGGGATATTGAACTATCAGATGGGTTAAATCCTGATCAAATCATGTCTGATTTTCAGGATATAGAATACGGAGTTAGCACTAACAAGTATATGCTACCAAAGAAGTATGCGCTCATCAAGAGAATTCAGAATTCTATTCGGGACTCTCTTGCATTTTCCAGTGACGTAAGTGTGTTCGCTCCGTTGTATACCATCGTAGAACGAATACGAAAAGAATTGGGGTACGAATACGAATTGAAAAAGGAGGTTAATTCTAAAGTTAGAAACCTACGGGCGTTAATTCAAGAAAATGAACAATTTTGATTGCCCGACCATTTATCATTATTTGATTGTGACTGACCCTCAAAGAGATTTTCATTTTTTTTTTTAGCATTTTTTGATTAAAAATGTCAAAATCAGTGAATAAAAAATATTTCACACACACTGAATAAAAAATCAATAGACCGTTAATGGATGATCAAATGACAATGAGGAAAGTGACAGTATTATTATTTTATATACAATTTGGACACTTTCCTCATCGATGATAACGCCCTTAAAACGCTTCCATGATCGTGTTAAAAATCATCCGACATGTCATTGATGGGAAAAGTGTGGTATTAATTGTTTTGCAATTGAAAAATTGTTTGCGATTTCAAATAATGGTCAATGAAGCATTAACAACTAGATTGGCTCGTGAACGACTGGATGCAATCAGGAGATTTGTACCAATTCGCGACTCTGTAAGAAATAAACTGCAACAACAACAGAGTTTACAAACTGATTTTGCTGCGGGATCCGAAGAATTGTTTAAACCAGTAACCACAGCAACGTACGGGGTAGAGCGTGCTATACGGGGGAATGATCCCGAGACGGGGAAATCTGTTATCGGTGAACTTGAAAAAATAGCAGCGAAAACTGAACAAACAAAACAGACTGTACAAAAAATGGAATCAAAAAGAACAGTAGATGATTTACGCGTGAGATTTAACGAGGAAGGGTTAGCAGCAATTGATAAGACTGATCCACCAGAAATTCCTGCGCTTGTTGTTATGACTTATGAAAACAGAAAAAAAATGTTGAAACCAGAACATCATAAATATGTTAAGAATTTCACTCATTGGGCTGATATATTCTACAAAATCAAAACTAAAAAAAGTCAAATTAAGACAGATAGTGCATCATACATTGAATATATCAATGCGGTGGATATAGTGTATAAACAATATGAAAAACAAAAACCGCAAAAGCGACAGCAACCTGCAAAGAAAATATCTTTTTCACCTAAAAAACAACAACTACCACCTGATGATGATGATCTTCTTGGTTATTTACAACCCACGGATGAAGAAGAAAAAATGGATGTAGCAACTGGTTATAGCGGAAGCGGATTGCAAGATTCCAGTGGACCCCAAAGTGGGGTATGTCCTGGTAGTGTTCTCAGTGATATATCACGATTAGAAGTTCTCATCGGAGGAAAACGAGCCGGAAATAACTCACCGGAAATAATTAATGAAGCAGCTGATATCTGTAGACGGTTATTTCAGGGTGGTATCATGGATATCAGCACATATCGAGATTTCATTGGCGAGTTAGTGGAAAGTGGGTATCATAGTGACTGAATTGAAAAATCTGATGACGAAGTCATTCGATTAGATAAATAACAATTGAAAAATTGTTTCTGATTTCAAATAATGATCATACACTACAATCATGATAAACCAACCCCCGTCTACGTAGTTAATTCACGGTTTCCGGTTTATAGAGCATACTACGGAGATGGTTTAGGTAATACCATTTTAGGGTTATTTGCGAGAATGGCTCCAAAAGTGATGCCGTTGGCTAAACAATTAGGAATGAAAGCAATTGAAGTTATTCGTGATAAGGGTATTGGTGCTGTTGGAGATCTTGCTGGAAAAGCGTTTTCAACTGCGAAGAATAAATTAACATCATTAGTGAAATCACGGATGAAATCCAAAGGATTTTCAAAACCGTTACCGTCTACAGCGGAAATGCCTGCAAGTGTTAGTAGAATTATAAATAACGCAGTAGATGAAAAATTAGCGCAATTGACTTCAACCCCCGACCAAAGCAATATTGCAAATATGATAGCAGGAAGTGGCTTTAAAAAACTACGACGATGAAAATGGAAAATCGCGATTTAGACTCTGATAAATAGAATAAAATGTTCAAAAAGTCACATGATCCAGCGTTTGATATAGACGCCCCAGTTGGCAAGGATGATTCTGTACGCGATTATCAATATTACGCCTATCATGCAATAGACTCAAATAGTCGAGCAAGAATTGATCTTCAAGTCCATGATACCAGTAAATACTTTTTGCCCTGTGAAGCGTTTATTGAAGTAGAAGGAGAAATTGTAACAGCTGCTGATACTCCTGCTGTACCAGCACCGTATCCAGCTGGTACTCAAGTCGGTTTTGTCAATAATGGTATCATGGCGTTATTTGAGAGTGCAAAATATCTCATTGATGGAAAAGAAATTGAGGCGATAGATCGCGATGTTGATGTGGCTACAACAATAATCGGGTTAGCGAGATATTCCGATGATTATACAAGATCAGCAGGACCTTCTATGATGTTTGCAAAAGATGCTACAAATACCGCTGGAGGAAAACAATTTGTTGTAAGACGACCAAAGAATAATGCTGGCACCGCTAATATTGATGCCGAAGATATGATTATAAACAACGATGTTAATTTCAATCTAGGAGCTGCAACACGTATTTCAATGTTGCAAGGAGCGCGTAAATCATTTTCATGCGCGATTCCACTGCATCATATATTTGGATTCTGTAGAAACGTCCGAAAAGTTATCTACGGGGCGAAGCATACAGTATCGCTTGTACGAAAGAGTGATGATAGTGACGCAATCTGGAGGATTCCAGCAGACAATGCAAATCCAAATGCTGATGCCGGTAAAGTCAATTTAACAAAAATATCATTGTGGATGCCAGTGTTGACTCCAGCAATCACCGCAGAAGAACGATTACTATCATTTATGGACCAAGGAGGAAAGTCGTTGTTGAGTTGGCTAACCGTGAGTACAGATGTTAAACAATCAAATATCAACGGGTTATTCACTTGGAACCTAGCATCAAAACAAGGCGTTTCTGCGCCACGTCATATATTTATTGCGTTACAAGATAACGCACGAGTTGGCGATCAACGTTTCAGTCATATGATATTTGATCAATTAGGTGTGAAAGACGTCTCACTGAGAATAAACGGCCAACAGGAACCATCCGAGGATATACAACTTAATTACACAGAAAATCATATTGCACGAGTTTATCATCGTCTGTTGTCATTTATGGCACGCGATCAAAATGTGGATACTGGTTTGCAAATATCACAATATGATTTTAAAAATCTGTATCCGATCTATTACTTCTCACTGGAACATCTCGATTTGATGAGACAATCTGTTGTTGATATACATTTTAGAGCTAATGTGACTCGTGGTGCTATTGCTGATTATAGAGCGGTTGCTGTCATTCTCAGTGATAAATCAATGCTACTTGAAGGTGTTGGTGGAAGAATGAGAGTGGTAGATGCACCAGTGGAAAACATGTAATTGAAATTGTAAACGATTTAGAATCAATCAATTATGTATAATGTCATATAGTAATATTAGTGTTGCGTTAACTCCCGGTCAATTAAAAAAATTGCAATCGGAATCAGCTAAAAAATGTGGAACCACAATCACGTTGAAACCCAACCAAATGACTGGTGGTGCAAATAAACTATCGCTGACAACTCGTCAGGTGAAACATTTCAATGATGCACTAGTAGCAAAAAAGGGTGTTCAGATTACTCTTTCTGCGGCTGCTATCAAAAATATGATTAAAACAGGCGGTATATTTCCATTGTTAGCTGCGATTCCAGCATTGATTGCAGCAGCAGCCCCAGCGGTGGCTAAAGCGGCAGCGTTAGGAGCCGTTGGTACTGCAGCAGGAATGGCACTAAAGAAGGCAACTGGGAAAGGATATAAAAAAAAGGGAAAGGGTCTAAGACTACCAGGAACCCCGTATTCGTGGTACAGCGGAAAGGGTCTAAGACTAGGACCGGTTTATTAATTGGAGAGTCTTTGACTCAGGAACCTATGGTTCCCATGTCCAATTTTGATTTACTCGATGCTGCTAAAAAACTCGCGATTAAAAACTTCAGAGGTGTCTTTATGAAAGATCAATTACCACATCAACCAAACAACACTGAAACAGGAATCATTAATTTAGATAACAGCACCGGACCTGGAACTCACTGGGTTGCATACGCTATTGATCCACGTGGGATTGTTTATTTCGATTCATATGGATTAGCCCCACCAAAAGAGTTTATGCGTTATATAAAAACCCTTCCAATGAAGACTTGGTATTCTACGCTACCAACACAACAAATGAATGACCCACCAATATGTGGCAGCGAAGTATTAAATGTCCTTAACGCTATTTCTGACTCCTTGAGTAACCCAAGCGGAAAACCACCACATGTTGTCGTGAATGAATACACTAGTAATCGCTGGAGAAAATCGAAGATTTTTCAACGAAGTCGTCAAAAACGATTTTAGAGAGAGAAAGAGTTTTACAATAACATGATTGATATTTGGGGGAGATCTTTGAAACCCAAACCCGATGACACTGCAACCGGTGATGTAAAAAAACTAATCAAAGATGAAATAGCTGAGACGTTAAATTTAGTAAATGTTGACCCGAACGAAATAGTTGTATTTCAGGACAAACAGGGTAAATTGAAATCCAGTGATGTATCATTGAATGACATTTTGATACGGCAGCGCGACGCCGCTGAAAACTCTATTGCGCTGTATTCCAACGACGGACGACTTAAAGCCAGTAATATATCCGCGGATGACATTTTAAAACGGCAGCAAGACGCCACTGAAAACTCTATTGCGTTGTATTCCAACGACGGACGACTTAAACCAGGTGCACTTGTGTCTACGATCACTAATAAGATTGCTACCCATGACAATGAGTTGGATAATTCTCTGTTAGAACTAGCAACACTTCAATCTAAAATTGAAGAACACGGAAAACAGTTTTCAGTTTTTCGTAAAAATATCATCGAGAAATTTATTGGAACCCCGTTGGATAAAATAGAAATAAAACTCCCGGATATTAAAAAATCCATCGATGAGACGAAAACATTCATCGAAGCCATCAAAGGTGATTTTTCGAGGATGATAACAATCATTGAAAAAACAAAAATTCCTCATGAGAAAACCAACAACGTAGTATATACAATCCAACACGGATCATTTGCGTGGACACCTACAAACAACAAATTAGATATCACTGCAACCGTTAAAGGTATTTATCGATTAACACTAGTAACACCATTGACTCAATTTAATATATCATCGTCGAGTTCATCCGGGGTCAATAATACGATTTCAACGATCATCGACAAGGATACAACTGAAAAGTTCACTATAACAGCTACTGATAAAAATTTGATTAGGGTTTCAGCAACCTGGTATGTGGAATTCGTAGCGGATTTAAGTAAATAACTAAATTGAAAGGAAAATCGTTCGGATTTCACAATTGAAAACACTAGTATTTTTAAAATAAAAATGATTTCATCAACGCAATGTCGCTATGATCAGGTCAGAGAATTTCAAAATAGACTCAAAACCCTCACTGAGGAGTATCAAATAAAAATAAAAAAATACCGACGAAGAATCACCGCAATTGATGTTATTGTGTACTCGGTGTCAAGCGTTCTCGCTGGCGCCGGAATAATACTTGCATCGGTTACAATGATTGCCCCGGTCGTAGTTCCAATTTGCATTTCTGCGGTGGCTACAATCGGGGGTATATCAACCGGGATAGCAAAAAAGATATCATCATGCAGCCAGAGTAAACTGCAGAATTACTTAATTCAATTTCATATTGCATCAACCGCATATTCGCAGTTATCCCTGATGATATCGTCGTCACTCGATAATACAATTATATCAGATAGTGAATTCTCAGCGATGGTCAGTATTTTTGATTCCGCGATATCAAAATTAGAGCAACAACATGAATATAATAACAATGACAATTGACAAATGACGATATCATCAGGGATAACTGCGAATATGCGGTTGATGCAATATGAAATTGAATTAAGTAATTCTGCAGTTTACTCTGGCTGCATGATGATATCTTTTTTGCTATCCCGATGGAATCAGAAAACACGAACCCAAAAACCAAAATGATCTCAATAATCTCAGCCATACCAGATTGTGAGTTCTCAGTGATGGTCAGTATTTATGATTCCGCGGTGTCAAAATTAGAAATACAACATGAGTATAATAACAATGACGACACCGATGGAATTACTTCAACAAATAGTGGAGAACACGAACCCAGTACAAACAAGCATGATATCAATAACATCAACGGAACCCGAGTTTAGTGTGAATTTCCCTAGCCCAGTCCCCGTGAAGGAGATAGCGCTAGCAAAACTACGAGTGTATCACAGTTGGCCTAATATCAGATCAAAATCATTTGGTGGTCAACAACCCAATAATTCTTTAGTGTTTGCAAATAAGAATAAACCCGACGGAACCCCAGACTGGAAAGTTGTTTCGATACCAACAGGGTCATACCAAATCGAACAAATCAATAATGAATTCGCGCGTAGAATAAAATCGATTACTGGAGTAGAGTCAAAAATCGCTATAACAGTTCATGAACCGACGCTATCATCCGCAATTGAGATAAACACAGAAGGATACGTCGTAGATATCTATCAAAGTTCTATTAGAACCGTACTGGGATGGCCTGAATTACCACCAGGGGGGAAAACCGTTGATTTACCAGAACCACAAAAAACTGATTATATCACCGACAGAATAAAACCTGATAATCCAATAAAGAGTTATAAAGATCACACAATCACTATAGAGTTTTTTGGTCTCGGATACCAACCAACTGGAAACGAGAAGCCAGGGGAGAGAATAGAGGGATATCATTTTGTTGAAGAACCTAAAATCGTTAAAAATTTCACAGCAATGAATAATGATTTATCGCTGTTGTTAATATCTCTCAAATCCGGCTCTCTCACCCGAGATGAATTTATCAGCGTCGTAGAAACATGCAACAAAATTATCGACGATATGGAAACATTTAACCTAAAAATTATTCAGGATATATTAGATGACAATAATCCCCTATCAAGAACAAGATTTGCATCAGAATATAAAATTCCCGTGAAGGATATTCCGACATTCAAACTACCGGGATATAACGTACCGGAACTAAAAAAACTTCTCAGTGACACCATCGATGTTGGTTTTAAAATAATTCATGATGCATGGAAAAAAACAGCATCACAGGAAATAAAAATCCTCAAACATAATAATGATCCAAATGGCGGCGGTAGGCATATCGCTCCGTTCAACGTGAATATATCCTCAGTGATTGCGCTTAATTTAGTATGTGATGTAATTGAAGGAAGCTATCAAATTAATCTAGAACAATCAAATCAAGCTCAGCAGGGATATATTCTTTATTCGTTTGCACCAACAGCTCCTCCAGGATTCCTAATTATTGAAAACCCAATTAATCCTGTCTACATGCGATGCCATAATAATTCATTAACCAGAATTAATTTCAAACTCACCGACCATCAAATAATCTGATTGATTTACAAGAAGAGGTGTTAGCGATTAGTCTGTTTGTGAAATCATAAATGATTTTCGTCCTAAGGACTTTCATCATAAAGACTGGATCAAATCATTTATTATTTTTTGTTAACCTGTAGCAGCAGAGAGGGTGGATGACCACATCGTTGCGAGCAAAATTGATTAAAAAATCGTAAAATCTCCGTTTTTGCAAAAATGGATACTTTTTTTTTGGTTAAATGAGATTTTGTTGGAAGCCTTATTTTTTGTCTGAAAACGTAGTCTATAGGCCATATTTTGCTCGAAAACATGATCTGTAAGCCTTATTTTTGCTCGAAAAGGGTGGTCTGTTCACCCTCTCTGCTGCTGGACCAATCTGAAATTTGAAGGTACTGGGGCATCTGGCTATCAGATATTTTTTTAGTATTGTAGCATAATATTTAGACTTTTATTTCTATGAATCATGCATCTTCCTTGATTTTGCCCAGTGAATTATTAAAACTGACTAATAAAGAAGTACTTCTAGATATTTAGCAGCACAGCATTTCAATGACCACACTAGGTCAAGAGACCGATGATGATAACTTCTAGACACAGTGATGTCCTTATTATTACCAGTTGAGGGTTTTACTTCGGACTTAAAACTGATTTAATAAAGAAAATAACTCAAACATGACAGTTAAAATTTTCAAGAGATATTTAAAACATTGATTCTATTCTAAAACAAAAATTGATGTTTACCTGTTGATGTCTTCAGTTTTGAAACACAAGATAGTATGTTTTCATAATCAAGTGATAATTTTCATAAATCAGGCAGCTATAACAAATGATACCTTGTGGGGGAGTGGTCTGTAAGCTATTAAAACACATGCCTGCGAATGTGCAAAAGATTTTGTAGTTGTATGAAATACAATCGAGTTCACTTCTGATGTTTTAGTTTTTCTGGGACATTTTCTTATGCAATCAGATGTGTGCATTGATCCTTGGAAGTACTAGACCATCTTTAAAAAGATTGGTCATTGTGACTTACTTTTCACATTAGTGATTTATATTGAACAATATTGTTACCTGATATGTGCATGCATACAGAGGAATATTATGTATGACCTTTAAGTTAATTGTGAAATAGTTTGTACATTTCACTGACATTATTACATACCTTTCATGTTTGGGTGAGTTTCTTTGATTCAGTTCCTTATCAGTCATCAAACTGGATATGAGATTATGTCTTAAGCAGTTTTGAATCACCATTTAGAGATAAAGTAACCATGACCTACTTTTACTACTTGGATGGTCTTGATTACCTTGAATATACAAAACTCGTCAGAATAAATGTTTAGAGGAAAGTGTTTTTATCTAATGGCAGTTTTATTTTGTTGTTTTAATTTTGATTAGGACTTTCTTTTTATTGTAAGAGGGAACTTTGATTTATTATTTCTTTCCAAATCTCTCTCATTCTATAGCTCTAAATAAATTAATACTTGTCTATGTAGGTCTGATATGGGAGTTTCTCTTTCAACTTTTTGGTTAATTTTATGTATACATAGATTTAATCATACATATTGGGGGCAGGTAATACCTGTGCCAACAACTTTTTAATGGTCATACATTTAAACCAATTCTTCATAAATGATAAATTTGTAAAAAAAAAAATGGGGTTTTATGGTATTGAAAATTAACCAAAAAGCCATAGACCAGAATGATCTGTTGTCCATCTCCTATCCATCTATTATCACAATTATGTTTTTGCTACTCATCTTAAACAACTTTGCCCTGAAACTTTGCACCCACATTCATCCCATGGTTGAGATGGTCCTGAATCAAAATCGTCCTTCTTGTACATCCAGTGCATTGACCACAATGGCCATCTTGAAAATCTTACACTAGTTACTCTTGAATGGATGGCAATATCAGCATGGGATTTTCACTAAGAGACCTTTTTTAGGAGCCCATCTGACATGTAATATGGCAGCCACCTTGAAATCTTGTTGTTGCTTTTCTTCCTAAAATAATATCAACCTGGGGTTTTCACCCAAAGACTTTTTATTATGTCTAGCTAATCCTAATGAAAATAACATCAATTCTCACCACATGGGTATGTGAGAAAAATTACCAGTAGCTTCCCATAGGTCAATGCCTTTCCTGGGGTTCTTCCTCCACCAAATATACTGGTTGCCTTGTATAGCCTATCAAGTGTTGAAAAATGGCAATAAAGCCCACAAAACCAAAGTTAACCAGAAATGAAAATGGTGCTAATGTAACTTTATATTTCCACTACAGCTGCCATCGTTAAAATCTTTTTATTGCTAGAGAAAGTCACATCAGTATGGGGTTTTCACCGATGACTTTTTATGGTGTGTAGTTGGTACTTAATAAAAGTTATATCAGTCTGATATCCAGCATGGCTTCCATGAAAATCTTATCACTGCTCTTCTTCAAAGGAAAGTCATTTTGATGTTATAATGTTATGGGTTTAATGCCATTTTTAGCACACAGTAGGCTATATACGGTTGCCAGCTGATTGAAAAATCCCAGTAAGAAAAACTGACCCATGTGAAGCTACTGGCAAGATGTCTCACATATCCATATTGGCCAAGTACAAGACTTGAACCAATGCTTACAGCCACTGAAAGTCATATCGACATTTGGCTTTCACCACAAGACTTCTGATCATGTCATAGTTGGTACTAAATGAAAATGATGTCAGTCTGAATCAAGTATGACCACCATGGCAGCCATCTTGAAAACCTTGTTATTGCTTTTCCTTAATAGAAAGTCATGTTTCACGTTTCCTGAATGGGTGGTCGTATCAACACAAATTTTTCACCAAAAGTCATCTATTGATATCGTGCTTGTTATATATGAAAGTGGTGCTAATCTTACAGCCAGTATGGTTGACACAGTGGATAATTTAAAACTATTTTATTGGTTTCAACACTCAGCATTTAAGAAGAAATGAACTTATCCTTAATTCTTGGAAATTATTTTTTAGTTCATAGAACATCAGTCCTTTCAAAAGATGCTTGTAATGTATTATGTCACAGCAGAGCAGGTAAGACATAAGATTCAATGTATTTCTTGTCAGTGATAAAAAGCATTATAAATTACATCTAGTGAAATTGATGGATATAAATTTCTAATTCTTTACCCATGTTTTGTTTTTGTAAAAAATGGTGCATCCTGTGTTTTACTGTTAAAAAGTGTCAGGCTTGTATTAAAACTACTAAGATACATATATACATGTTCTGTCACTATTTCTCTCTCACATGATGCTTTACCATCAATACCATTGACAGTGATAATGCCATAGTAACAAGAAATGCTATGTCCTTAATGTACATGCAGTAGTTTTTTGCAAGACAGTTGCAAATCTTCTGTTTCAGAAATTCATTGTGAATATTGTTTACTAGAGAAGCGGATCTTTAGTTGTTAGATTCTGCTATATAAAAAGCATGTCATAAGTTTTTATTGAATGTTTCTCCATATATTGAGATGCATGTGCAGGATCCTCCAGGCATCAAAGTCTGTCTTTTATGTACAAGTTATATTTTCACTTTAATGGTTTATTTTTCCCTCCATCTTTCAGGAGAAAGAAAGAGCCCATATGTAGCAGTGTGTTGTATTGCAATGGCTCTCAGTATACTCTTTTGGACGTGATGATGATAATGACAACAGACTGTGATAACTTCAAGAAATTTGAGTAATTTGAGGATTGTGAATAAATAATTATGGGATTATGGTGGAATACTGGGATTGGAAATAAAGACAACACATGTAAAGGAGCAAACTACTGAAGAATTGGTGCAAGATTATAGTTGTGATGGACTTGGATAAATGGGGACTTTGTCTGAATTGAAAATAATTCTTTTTAAGCAATAGAAATATGATGAGAAATAAAATCAGTTATAGCATTAAAGACACTGCAATATATGTAATTTCCCTATAGAAATGGCTGAAATCTACACATGCTATTTTACTCCCATAAATCAGACTTTTCACAATTTTCATTTATATTGGTTTACAAATAAATAAGCTTCAACCTGATTTATCTTCCTAGAAATTTACGATTTCTTAATGGGTTATGTTATTGGATTTCCATAATATGAAATATGATGGAAAACAAACAGCTGGATGTACATTGTCAAAAACAGACTCCATGAACCTCAATATGATTTTTTTTTATAGACACATCTGATCGTGGTGCATGCAAATAGGAAGTTAATATAAAAAAACACAAGAGTATTTGCTAATCTTGCAAGTTCTTGCCTCAGTATCAGTCAACACAGCATGCATGTTCATGACTAAAAATGTATAAAAGTACAAAAATGGTGTGTGATGTAGGACAAGGTACATTTATATCCTTTCATGTCATCACCAAAATTTTTATTCTCATGAAGAAAAAAGTTATTAACATAAATTAAGAATTTCATCATGTCTGTGAAGTACATAAAATTGTGTCTTTGTAGTTGTTCTTTCAGTTCATGATTTCACTTTAGGATATGATTCATGATTTGTACATGCCCATGTATTTTTCATTTGATAACTTTATTTTAATGAATTTACAGATGAATCTACAATTCACTTTACAACAAGGTAAAAACAATAACTTTTCATTAGAAGTTATCAATGAAATATTTTGTGTAACTTGCACTTTGTTAATACCGATTGTTTTGTTTGAAAGAATCAAGTAATTTTACTTTTTGTGAAATCTCATCCTGTCAGGAAACATTGATCATTAATCTCCCACTAAGCATTTGTAAAATTTAATCATAATGGAGTTTTAATTATAGGTTGTTTTTATCAAATTACAACTTGTACAATCATTTAAAATTGAAACAGTTGTTGTATTGATATGCACTATTTGTATTGTGATGCCTTTTGTCTCATAATATTAACCATGATTTGTACTGTTGTCATGCAGTAAGTTTGTATGGAAAGGACTACACACTTTCTTAGACTTTGTAACAAATGTTGATGTTTTAAGAATACATTAGAAATGCAAATAAAGCAAAAAAAACGAGAACCATGATAGTGGGTTTTTTTTAAGTAGAGATGCCAGGAGAAAAAAAAAAGTAAATTATTTCCCAGAATCAGTTGTTATGCCTGCTTGAACATCACCAAGAAAGTGGGCGAAGATAAGATAAGGTCCAGGTAATTGGAAAATCTTAATTTTTTATGGGTACTGGTTATTATAATTGGACTAGTATCTGGAAGGTCTCCCTTTTAATGCCCAAGCACTCCTGCCCTCTCTTTGACTCCCTTTTAATGCCCAAGCACTCCTGCCCTCTCTTTGACTCCCTTTTAATGCCAAAGCACTCCTGCCCTCTCTTTGACTCCCTTTTAATGCCCATGCCCTCTCTTTGACTCTTATTTAAGGTCAAGATTATTTGAAATCTTGGTTCAAGTTTTTTTTAATGTTCCTTACCAGAGGGATAATTGTCATGCTTGGACATTTAGCAGTCCTCCCAGCCTGCTGACCTTCATGGAAGGTCAGGTCATTTGAGAGTGAAAATATCTTATGAAGCAGTGGAGAAGGCAAGACATACAACCTCTTGGCATTTTTTCTTAAAGTTACACATGAAATATTTGTTGATTTGCTAGTTTAGATTCTTGCATATCTTTACAAGAGGATGTCTTCATTGAAAGACAAAAAACCTAATATTTTCAATGTCATTGTTTACTTGCCAACCTGGAAGTAGTAGATTCATTGTTTGTTATGCTCCATGATGTTGTAGTAGGTGGGCAAGTAAATATCAAGTTATGCAAACTGTCCATAATAGTTTGTCTGTTGTGTCTGAAAGGCCATGTTTCTGATCTGAGTTTGATCCAAGTTGAAATACAGGATGTAGTATAATAAAATAGTGGTTTTATAATTTTTTTTACTGATCTAGGTCAAAGCCTTTGATCACCCCCTCCCCATGACTTTGTCCTCACATCACACACACAAGCATTCAAATCCATGTGCAAGACCATTTTTGTTTGTTTGTTTGATTAGGATTTTTAATGTGAAATCATGGATAATGTGTAACAAGCTGCAGATGAATGATGATAAAACTGAGGCCATTCTGATCACAACACGAAGACTTTCTCATTCACATCCTTTACCTCAAATAATAAATGTCAGCAACACCAACATTAAATTTACAGTCAGTATGAAACCTAGGTGTTGTAATGGACAGTACTCTCACATTGCACCAACATGTCATCATCATGAACATATGCAAGGCTGCATATCTTTAGCTTAGATGCATCAGTTCCATTCAAAAATATCTTTTAGTTGATGCCACTAAAACACTTGTGTGTTCATTAGTACTTTCAAGACTGGACTATTGTAACTCAATTCTGTCTGGTTCATCTCAACATTGATTCCAGAAACTTCGAAACACAGCTGCTCGGACTATCCTTAGAGTACCAGGATCAGAGCACACCAACCCGCTGCTCTGTACCCAACTGGCTATCAATTCCATCCAGAATCAAAACAAAATTTGTTCTCTGTGCTACATTTCACAGACTCCAGTCCAACATATCTATCTGGCCTCACCCATGTGTAACACACGAGTAAGATACTTGTGCTCCTCTTCTGACAATAGTATAGTCATTATTTCCACTATTAAAACGATGTCATATGGACAAATTTCTTTTGATTACCAGGGCCCAGCAATGTGGAATGAATTGCCCATTGACATTAGACACTAAGACACAGTGATCCCTTTCAAGAGTGCTCTTAAAACTCAACTTTTTCAACTGCAAGAACTTAAAAACTTAAAGACCTAATAATGTTTCCCACCTTAAATATTTTCAGCATTTTTTTTTTAATGTTTTCTAATTTTATGGCGTTTGTTTTGTTTTTCATCTTTTTCAACTGCAAGAACAAACTTGAAGACCTGATAATGTTTCCTACCTTAAATATTTTCAGCATATCTGTTTTCCAATTTCATGGTGTTTTTTTTTTTTTTTTTTTCTGTGGTCATATCATTATAGATGTAAAGCGCTTAGAAGTTCTAAATATTAGGCACTACACAAAGTCCTTATTATTATTATGGACAATATGTGGTTGACTTGCACTTTCAAACAAACAAAAGAACACCAGAAATTTAAATATTCCCCCAAAAGATATTTTCTTTGATTTTATGACCGTTGTACCAGTAAAAAAAAAATCGGTTAGAAGTACATGTGCATGTTGCACCCAAAAAAGACCAGCCCATCGAGCAATAATATTTTGTAATGACATTGTTAATAGAAGACCAGCCCATCAAGTAATAATTCTTGGTAATCATATTCTTAATAGAAGAATAGCCTATCGAGCAATAATACTCAGTAATCATTCTTAATAGAAGACCAGCCCATCAAGAAATACTACTTTGTAATCACATTCTTAATAGAAGACCAGCCCATCAAAGCAATAATACTTTGTAATCACATTCTTAATAGAAGAACTATCATTGACCCTCAAAGTTACTGAAGCAAGAAAATTGCTAAAGTGGGTGGTTTACTTCTGTTGGTTTTCTGGTTGCTGGAATTATGACCAAAGCAACTATCATAGGTTTGTTTGTTTGATTAGGATTTGTTAACGCAGCTTTAACAGTTTTTCAGTCATATTGCTATGATGTCTGCATTGAGGCACTTTATAGTGATGTCTAGTATTGGGGCATAATGCCGCAGACATGTAGCATGATGTCCCACCCAGTCACATTATCCTGACACCAGGTCCACCAGTCCTAACACTAACCTCTTAATGCTGAGCGTCAAGCAAGGCAGCTGTTAGTATCATTTTTGTAAGCCTTTGGTATGACTCGGCAGGGGATCAAACCCACGACCTCCCGCTTCCGCAGCGGATGCTCTAATCACTAGGCAACTGGAGCAGTTCAACTATCATAGGTACATGTTTGCTGTTCTGTCAATTGCAGGTACTGCTGATAAAATAATTTCATTATAGCTGCAATTGTAAATACCAAACTTTTTAGAACTTTTCTGGGTGGCATGAAGCAGTCTTAATACAGTTACCAAACATTACTTGATAACTACTGAGGATAAAACAATTGGCCTGGATGAGTTCAAAATGTTTCAATGGAAAACCACTGAATTCTCCATGCACATATAAAACAATGAGCCATTGGTAATCCAAAAAAGGTAATTGATGTACAGAGAGTGAAAACTGAGTAACTGTTGTTTAGTTTACTTGACCAATGGGTAAAATTCACAACAGAGAATCCAGTTGTGTTTGTAAAGAGTTTCCACTGACAGTGACAGCATTTACAAATAACAAATTTAAAATGCCAACCCCAAGAAAGGTATAAACATATTTTTTGCTATTAAAAATGGTAAAAGAAGCGTAATATGAGCATTAAAAGTGTAATCTATATATTGCATACCGTAATTACAATACACTATATGAAAAACTGTTTATTTTTCCTATTAACCTAGATGTGCAGCTGGTCAAATCCATAAGAATTTAGAAGCATAAAACATGCTGACAAATTATTTACACTCAGTAATCACTTTAACTAGTTCTCTCGTCTAATTGTTGATCATCAAGTCCAAACATTCTGTTTGATGATGTGCTCAATCTGAGTGCTGTTGTAAAGCGGCATCTCTGCTCGTCAAGTTTCTGATATGTTAACCCTATCTATACCTATATCGAGCAGATATTTTTTTCTCATCTGTATATTTCATTGGACTGCATCCAATCAAAATTAACTTTCAGGATCAAGACAAGGGAGCATGCAACATGATGGACTCATAAATAAGCAATTTTCCACTGTCAGTGTTTGTACAAATACATTTCACTCATATACACATGTAATGGCTTTCCGCTGGTACGTAATCATACTTTCGATGTTAACCTTTCCAATATTAATATAATCAATCTGCGAGTCAAACTTCAAAATAAAGAAACCCATCTGTTTTCTTGGAAATGTGTCATACTGTTATTAGGAGTAGAAATAAGGAAAGCACAAGTAGGGTTTATTAATTTACTCTTATGCAGGTTTCCATTTTAGATTATGAAATATATGAGTGAGATTCAAGTGATTATAAGAAAAATGACAAACACAACATTTTATTGCTTTATTTTAATTATATTTTTTTAATGAACCAGAATATCATAATATACAAGCCGAGCTCAAAGCATAATTAGGTGGAAAAAAGCATAATGATTATCCCACAATAATTGTTGGCATATAGTGGAATTGTCTGCCGTGGCAGGATTTTGACATCATCAACATTTGCATTTCGACAAACTTACCAATTTTAGTAATCATATTTGATAGGATTAGTAATCATAGTTTTAAAAAAAATAGTAATAGCTATATCGTTTTACACTAATTGATTTTGCATCATAAAATCTTTCGCACATTCATTTATATTGTAATGAAGAAATTCTACCATAATTATGTCATAAGCTGTTTCATGGTCATTTCAGGGTGAAGCTTGGAGTTCCTTATGTAGTCATAATCAGCCAACTTTAATGTATAATTATTTTTTTTAAGACCAAGCACCAAGATGTTAGAATTCAGTAATAATAATCTTTGCTGCCTGTCCATCATCCCCTCTGTCAATCCATTCATGCTTAGGAACCCTGATTGGATGTCATTTGTGGTAGGTGAATTGCATACATCTTTCATCTGGTGTTTAAATCATTGTGATCTCAGGAGTTTGATAATGAATGAGATTCATGTATATAAGGTAATCTTGCATTTGATTGGATGAGTTTGTTGCCACTCTGTAGGCCATATTTCTGATTGAATTTTTTAATCAAATTTGAAGTACGTGTTTATACTGTGAAGATCTTGGATAATGAGATCCATACATAATAATAAGATCATAACATTGGCTGAGCTTACTACCACTCTAGAGGCCTTCTGATGTAATTTTTATCAAACTTGGAATATGTGCCTATCCCAATATTGTCAAGATATTAAATTTAATCAATGCATGCTGAACTGATCAAACTTGAAAATTAATCTTATTTCAACAAAATGATGATTGAGCCTGACTGATGAGTGAGATTCCTGCATATTAATGAGAAAGTCTTGCGTCAGACTGAACATGTGAGCATTCCATATGCCAGAATTCTGATCAAAATTTTTATCCAACTTGTGCTTATCTCATCATATGTAAATTTGGTTTAATAATGAGCTAGATCCATGTATATTAATTTGATAATCTTTTATCTGATCAGCTGAGAACACGCTCTGTAGGCTGTATTTCTCATCTGTTATGAACAAAATTGGAATATAAAATCAAAATCACACATATTAATAATCTGATCTTACACCTGATATGCCGCATTTATTACAAATCTGGAAGCCACATTTCTGACCTTATTTCAATCGTATTAATGATGTAGTCTTGCATGTGATTAGCTGAGCTTGTTAACAAACTGGATACTGTATTACATTGACCAAACTTGGAAGATATTCTTTTATAATAAAATAATGGACATGTTTAATGATGAGTAATTTCAATGCATATTAATAAGATGATCTAGGCCTGTCTTGAAGCTACATTTTGTATCTTCTAGGTTTGTTATATTGTACAACTTCAATTATGAGCATGAGACAGTACATATTAACTGTCTTCATTTTTGAAAACGTTTCGGAGATAGTATACCATTTATAGGATGTGTTCTTCTACCACTACATTAGTGCAATGGTTAATTGTTAAGTATGCCATGTGAGTGATATCATGGCTGCTTGTAAATATTGTACAAATTACGATATTCTTTATACAATGGAGTATTGTTTAGATTACAATAATCTTGGGTACAGCTGCATTAATTCACTGGACAATCAGAAAATCTGCAGGGTATCCAGATTTTTAAAAGCAGTTATCACACCATCATATTTCAATATCTGTATTCTAATGAATACAAATGTTGTGAGATCCATCTCGGCTGGTGTGACTGGTTAGGCGCAGCTAGGACAGAGCAATAAGAAGTAAACACTACTATTCACTCTTCTAAAAAAGACGCACAACTAAAATTGAAAGCTTCAAAACCTTGTGCTGCATTATATTTGGATGGTCTTGAAACACTCAACAAGCAATTAAAACCTTCTTAGATTATTATGATGGGCTTTAAAAATTACCAAAAAATCAGCCACAGTAGAGATTATCTGAACAGTGTGCTATTAAAATGTGTGTGTGTGTGAGTGTGTATTTGTGTGTGTCATATGTGGCTTTTTAATGTACATTTAAGCTCTAAATTTTCCATGAGCATCTCTTCCTCTGCTAGTTACTTAAATATGGTGCCAAAATAATTTTTGAGAAAGTATATAAATACTCCTGGACGAGTAGACTTCTGTATCAGACAAGTGATTTTTCAAAAGCCACTTGCCCCATGCATCAGAAAAATTGTTCTAGGATAAAACAGTTGTTTTCTTCTGTACTGCTGATAAATATGTGTATATATTTATACATGGAAATATCTTGCTGTCTGGAAGGAATCCAGGTAAGCTGTTTCTACCTTTGCTGCTGCAGCCATCATGAAAACTTTAAAAGGTGGTGGAGGATGGTCTTGAAAAATGGCTTCTCTTTTTTTCTGTTCCCTTTTGATCTGAACATAACCCTGCTGTAACTGACTGACATCATTTTTTTCCCCAGAAAGCAACCAGAAATATTCCCCATCCGAGATAATCAGCTTTGTACAGTTTGGATACGATCTCAGTGCCATTAGAACTGGACTGGATTCCTCATGCTCAGAATCAGACAATCGAATAAATTTGCCACTTTCAGACCTTTGATTTCCGAAGTCATATAAAACCTTAGTCTGAAATTCGTCATCCATAAAACATAATAATTTATACTCTGAACTATGTGGTTGCTGCAAAACTAGAGTAGGTAGGCGAATGTATGAAAAATGACTAGGAACATTACGTGAACTTGTTTGCTTTCTGTCAATATACACAACATCTGCATTGTTAAGGGCATGCACTGTTCTCTGTTTAGAAGATTCTGCTCTAAACTGAAAGATGACAATTGAACGACTATCTTGATTATGGATTATGGTTTTAAAGAAGCCTGACTCTTTTGTCAACATCATAAAGTCCTCATGACTCTTCATTTCCATGTATGGCACTGTTGTCCCGCAGGTCTGTGTCTTGATGAAAAAGTTCCAGTGTTTTTCACCTTTGTAGCGAAATATCTTGTATGATGTGTCCACACGCTGTTCCTCATCATTGTCACGACCCGTGCGACAGGAATCCACAATAATGTAAGATACAATTCTAACAACTGCATATAGTTCTCTACCATGAACTATTGGTTCAATGCCATCAGCAACTTCAAAATCATGACCATGACGCTCATACCTAATATTGATGCTTGATGTGGACCAGGTTTTACTCTCCAGATCATAACAGAAGACTGATTCACAAAACTCCTGATGAAACAAAAAGATTTTTCTATGAAAATAGGTAAATCTCCACTTATTGACTTGATCTGGATTAAGTGGGTTTGGTACACGAGAATTATGGAGTGAAGTTCGGTGATGCAAGCGACTCCTAATCAAATTATCTCGCATCCTTCTCATATGTTCATGTGAAGGCATGTCACCCTCATCATGAAATTCTTCCATCATCCTTCGAATCATATTTGGAGGCATGTTCCGCGGGAACATTTCAAGCATTCTTCGCTGCAACTGTCTTGAAAGATTCGGCATCATCATCATCATCTCGTACTCATCAAATTCATCATCCAGGTCTGGCATCTCTCCCCATGCACCAAAGAAATGCGCATTGCTGGATGTCATAGCTTTTTGCGGCATATTTTTTAAATCAATAGAACCCATATCCATCCACAGCTTTCGTCCAGGAATATAGCAACTTATTTGCAATGTGCACTCTTTTTCTACTCTAACTGTTGGACCATGCCAAATTCCACCATCATTAGGGTGCACTGCAGACTTAACATAATCACCAGAAGGAGCAATTACAATAACTGTAACTTCTTCAGTTCCCAACAATGTATCTGCTTTAAAAATATTTCTTGCCATATTACCTCTGCTTTTGTTCCTTGATTCTTTCTTCCATTTTTTCTTTCCAACTTTTTCTTTCACATCTGATTTATTCATCTCTACTTCTACTTTTGAAGGCACAGTGGAGGAGACCATTGTTTCATCACTGTATTTGCTTGTACATGGATGTGGGGAAACAGTATCCCTTTTAAGAGTTGAAGATTTTATGGAACAAACTTTATTATCAATATCAGAACTTGAATTAATTGACATCCTTGGTTGCTCAGTGTCTTTAAACTGTGGGCATAAATGAAAATTGACCATTTCAGAGCCACCCATTGTTTCTTGTTCCATCTGTGTCAATGCAAATTCTCTATCAACAATTTCATTAAATTTTGAGTAAATCACTTTAGGCAGTTCTGGGTTGCTTCTGTCAATACTCAAGCTTAAATTAACTATCACCCTTTTGTCTCCGTCAGTAACATCTTTCATTGACACTCTATTCATCGCTGGAATATCATCTACATTTCCTTCATTTCCATTGGTTCTTTCTTCACTCTTATCAGTGCTTATATTCAAATTATCCATCACTCTTTTATCTTCCTTGTCGTCATTCCCCTGTGCTCCTGTATCCATCTCTCGAACCCTCTCTGACAAATTTATTTGAACATCATCGCCTTTTTCCATATCATCAAGGCGACCTGAATGTTCAAAACGTGGCTTTGTTTCTAATTGAAGTGGAATTAAATGTTCTGTGGGTTGCAATGGGGGCACCAACATCTTTTGTTTCTTTTTTTCCACATAAACATCAAAATCTCCAGGTTTTAAGGATTCAAACAATGACTGTAATCTTGATTCAACCTCAGAATCTATGTCCATATCGTCTTCAGCTTCTTCTGATTTGAGCTGTGCCACTATATTATAAACTCTGTGATGCAGTTTTTCATACATGGGACATGTACACTTGAATGACAAATTCTCCAAAGTATCTGCCAGAAACTGTGCTCTTTCATTACTCGTGTCAAAAGAAAACCAGTTTAGCAGCAAATCTAAGAACAAATATTTATCAGTAACTTTCTCAGTGTCAACATAAGACAGGAAGATTGACATATGCTTTACAGAAAGTTCATACATATCATCCATAAAAATGAAATAGTCATGAAAACGAGCCTTAATTATTGGAATTAACTTTTCCATAAGAGTCTTTAGCTCAAAACTAATCGCCATGATGAAAAGTTTCACACAAGTTTTCAGGGAGATAACAGTTCCCATAACATCCTCACAAACTTTTTGGAGGTCATCCAACAGAAACATGGCTGCTAAATTCATCACGTCACACACATTGGTTGCACCAATTTCAAAAGATTTGCCATAAAAAGAGTCGATCACTGACATTAGAATATCTGCTCTATTTGTTGTGTAACTTAGGTCAACAACAGAACTAGTGGCCTCCCTAAATGTGCTTGTGAACATGCTCTCAAAATATGGACTAACGGCACCAAGAAGTGCCTTGTGTGCATAAACCGTAATACCTTCACCCAGAATGAGCTTGACATCACAGAGGTCCCCCTCCTTTCGTTTGCCATCAAGCAAAAGGAGGATTGATTTTGATCTTTCTTCTTGTGGATATTTGACCATTTTGCCATATTTTTCTTCTGCCATTCATTAACAACTACAGTTTTTTTATCTGAAAGTCTTCAGTCGAGTCATCCAGAAATTTCACATTTAGAGGGCATTGCACCTCTTCCTCCATTTACTGTAGTCATTTCTTTTTGTCTGCAAATTAAAAAAAATATTAGTTGAATAATTTAATATTTTGCAATTGACATTCAAAAATTTGAGAGGGAAATTTGAGAGGAATAAATTTCTTTTTAAAACAGCAGATTCAGGAATATTTGCTATGTGAATCATGTGGGATCATAGAAAGTGTATAGTGGTTGGTAAACTAAATAATGAGTTGACGAGTTGACAAGTTAAAGCAATAGTTTTAAAAAAAAAAGAAGACGAGTCTCCTGAAGGAACTGACAACATAATTTTCATGAATCCAAGATATAACGCTTTCTTAGTTTAACTAATGAGTACTGAAAACATTCTTGTATTACCCATGTTAGCCATTCAAGCATAGCAATAGCATTTTCAAGATGGCAATCACAGTGCCAATATTAAATGTAATACAGTATCAGCACTTCACGATGGTCATCCCAGAGGCCATATAAAATTTAATGCAGTATCAGCACATCAAGATGAGCTTTACAGTGACCATAATAATGTAATACAGTATCATCACTTCATGATGGTCATCAGTGGCCATATTAAATGTAATACAGTATCAGCACATCATTATGACCATCACAGTGGCCATATTAAATGTAATAAAGTATCAGCACATCAAGATGGCCATCAGTGGCCATATTAAAGGTAACACAGTATCAGCACATCAAGATGACCATCACAGTGGCCATAATAATGTAATACAGTATCAGCAATTCATGATGGTCATCACAGTGGCCATATTAAATGTAATACAGTATCAGTACAGCAAGATGACAATCACAGTGGCCATATTAAATGTAATACAGTATCAGCACATCAAGATGACTATCCAAATAATATTTCGAAAAACTGTCTTTGTCCAAGAATTACATATGAGCACATCAAATATTTTCAGAGATATAAATTAATCCTAGAAAATCCAAGTGAACTGAAGAATTATTAACATGGATTCAAAAACATGGCTACAACAAAAGAAAATGACTCAACATCATTTATAAAAGCCCCAAATCAAAGAATACTTCTCTAAAACAAAGATTATATAATACCGGTATTCTAATAAGCAGTTTCCAAAAAAATCCCCAAACTGAAATCACGAAGGGGGGAGTAATCAAGTGCTCATTTATATCATATACCCTGATGAGAAGCAATCATTTTTACTTTAAGAATAAAAAGTTGTTTACTTTCTTCATTAGTCCTATCTTGACCTTGACAACAACCAAGCATTTTGAAAGAAGAAAAACCTGAATCAAGGTCAGGATCTAGGTCAACATTACTTGTTTACCAAAGAAAAGTCAGGTCAACCGATTTTCTGAAAAATCAATATCTCTAGTGGATAAATTTACATAACAACAGCAGGTAATGAAAAATAAAATAAAACAATTTAAAACCAACAAACAAGCAACTAAATTAAAACAAATATATATCAAATCACATATACGTAACACACCACTTCATAAATGGCCATCTAGAGATCATAAGAAGTCTTTTGGTATTAAAAAAAACAATGCTTATAGGACCTTCCATTCAGAAGAAGCAATAAAAAGCTTTCCAATATGGCTGTCATTGCGAGTGCATTCTACACCAGAATGGCACCAGTTTCAATGAAGACCAACAAGATATCTTAAGAGTTCTTAGTAACATCTCCAAGTTGTTATGACACTCAAACGAAGGAGTTGTGATAACAAGATTTTCAAAATAGCCACTATAGCAACCATACTGGATGTCTGAGCAGCACCAAGGGATAAATGTGAGTTAAGTGTGATGCCAACTAGACCAACAGATAAATGTGTGTGAAGTTTAATGCCAATTAGACCAACAGATAAATGTGTGTGATGTTTGATGCCAACTAGACCAACAGATAAATGTGTGTGATGTTTGATGCCAATTAGACCAACAGATAAATGTGTGTGATGTTTGATGTCAACTAGACCAACAGATAAATGTGTGTGATGTTTGATGCCAACTAGACCAACAGATAAATGTGTGTGATGATTGATGCCAACTAGACCAACAGATAAATGTGTGATGTTTGATGCCAACTAGACCAACAGATAAATGTGTGTGATGTTTGATGCCAACTAGACCAACAGATAAATGTGTGTGATGTTTGATGCCAACTAGACCAACAGATAAATGAATGTGTGTGAAGTTTAATGCCAATTAGACCAACAGATAAATGTGTGTGATGTTTGATGTCAACTAGACCAACAGATAAATGTGTGTGATGTTTGAAGCCAACTAGACCAACAGATAAATGTGTGTGATGTTTAATGCCAATTAGACCAACAGATAAATGTGTGATGTTTGATGCCAACTAGACCAACAAATAAATGTGTGTGAAGTTTAATGCCAATTAGACCAACAGATAAATGTGTGTGATGTTTGATGTCAACTAGACCAATGGGTGAATGTGTGTGAAGTTATGCACCATTTCATTCATGACCAACTCGACACTGTTACAAGTCTTCTGGTGAAAACCCAAGTAATTATGACTTTCCATTCCAGAAGTATGGGCAGCAATAATTTCAAAATGAATTTGGAATGCCCCACTTTCATTTCAGACCAACTAGACAAAATAAAAAGACTTTTAGGGAAAACCCATGTTGGTATCAGCATCATGGATAAGTAGCAATAATTACATTTTCAAAATGGCCACTGGTGTGCCAACAGGCAAAGTAACATTAGACAACAGGCTTCCCATAGGCTCTTCTGGTCTATGACCAGTAAAAGCTATAAACAAAAACGTCCCTGCTGAAATGGACATGAATTCAACAATTAAACATGTGGTGTGTAACTTCCATCTGCCACTGCAGTTACATTATATGATAAAGTACTGTCTTCATCAACTGAGCAAAGAAGACTGTTCCCTATAGTCTTTAACCTATTGTATAGAAGTTAGGGTAATCCAAAGAGACAATGTTGTCATGTGTCTCCAATGCCTTGATGCATAAATCTTAATTAAAGCTGACTTATCATCCACATTGCTGTAAAAACTGGTTCTTTTCCTAGCTATGTGCATAAATTCTATTTACAAAAGTTGTATTCATTGACACATCTCAACACAAAAGGATATTAATGCAAATGGATGTCTTGGTAGGCAGCAGAGATGATATGCTTCAAAGTGTCACATGTAACAAAACTTCTAGTCATGATAGTTGACAAAACTGTCATGGAATACACAACAGCATCTCTGTGTGTAGTATGTTCCTTCAAATTATTTCATTTTAAAAGAATTCGGCACTTTTTAAAAGCCAAAATCTAGAATTACTTTTGTTGTTCGTCGTATATATATATATAGCAAGTTAAACTGAATGATTTCATTTTGAAAAAAAAAAACCTTAACACTATTATTTTCTGTGTAATAAATCAAGTTTCACTGAATAATGTTGTTAACCTGCAATGTGCTTAATATTCTAGGAGTAACTGAGCATATGCACCAGTTGTTTCCCTATTGCTGAAACGATCAAATAGGTCCAATGAAATGATGCTTCCGATTGCACAGTATTGTTACAGGTATGTAATATGAAGGTAAATTGTGAGCAACGATACCCGCCTCTATACTTTAACGATCCGACCTAACCTAATGGCAACCATCAAGAACAGTAAGTAGAACATACTAGGAGGTACTTTCGATTTGTGGAACACTCTTACTGAATAAACAATAATAATAAAAAAAATGTGCTAAAGTACACCTTTCAAAAGTGTGCATGATGAAAAATAGATTGAACGTATTTTGATTCGTTTTTCACTACATTTCCGCTTACTAATTACCTGAATTGAATAACATCTCCGTCCGGGTCTCTTGTTCATTCTTTGTAGGACGAGATATGTTTTTCAGCGGTTTGAGGTTTTGGGCTGTTTTTGTTCTTTACCTAAAGGAGTACTCCGGTGTTATTCTGACTATACCTCCCCGTTTGTTCCCCACTAGCGATTTCAACAATGAAAACCTTTAATGTGATAAAAAGCTTAAAAAAAAACTTTTATTTACAACTGACTATGGCCAGATAATACTTGCACCTACTGTCCAAACTAACACGGCGCCATATTGCGTAAACAATATGGGCAAATGTATTTCCCTCAGACAAAATAATGACGTGGTTCATAAAATTCGGTACTACCAGATAAGTCTGTAAACTCCCATAACGTTTGAGAGATTGAAGTTTTATCCCTATGCAAACATGAACACAGAAAATAAACCGCTTGTCAAATCCATGTTAAAGGAAAATTTGCTGTTGTCATTCTTTTCTTTGCTTGATTCAACGTTGTAAATATCGAAAGCATACGACACATGTACATCTATACACCCCCTTGCTGAAAATGAACTTGTCCAGAAACTCGATTAAATATGTTCGTCTACTATATTGAAAATTTCCGTTAAACATGAAAAGCGCAGAAGATATCGGTATTAGGGCTACTCTGCTCAAAGTCAGGTTAGAAACTATAAATCAATGAATGAACTGAATAAGTTCGTTGCACTTTTTTTTTTAAAATCACATTAAATATTTCCATTATTGAAATCTGTAGGAGGGTATAAACTAACTAGTTTGACTATAGTCGGGTTCTTTTGTTAGAATACTTTAGGTAACAAATAGCAAACAACAAGATAAATGTTATTAATTATTAACGCTGTACCCGTCAGGTATTGAATAGAATACTTTACAACTCTAAAATGGATCATCCCCCAGGCCAAGGTGTGAAACAAGTGGATTCCTTCAGCTTTCTTCCCCGAAAGTTAACTTCTGAGTTGAAGCAGCATATCATCGAGATAGATTAGACCATAGGAGTCTAACGTTTTAACAATAAATTACGATGAAATATCTGACAACAAGAAATCATCTTTTGGTGCTATTGGTGGACACAAGGAGTGCGAGCGTGACCCGAACCATCCATTCGATTCGACTTTTCTCAAGCTTCTTGTATCGCTTCAAAATAGCAAGAAGATTGAAAAAGTTCATATATTCATTCAAAAGACAGTAACTTACCAAAACATAACTCTCGGACTACCATCGCATCAATCCAATCCGGCGAATTAACCGTTATTTTCACGGTTACAACCCCTTTCTATTTAGAATCCATCAGGGGGAAATAGCATATTCTACCAAGTTCTACATTGCAGAAAAATGGACATCACAATTAATTTTACTAAATGTTCTCAACATTTAGGTCTCTCACTGGACAATTTCTTTTATAAATATTTTTCGTTTAGTTGCAAATTTTCATCCGACGATGACCTATTGCAGAAAAATGATAATAATATTACATTAAAGATACAAATAAAAACTAACTAATGATTTTTTTGTTGAAAGAATGCTTGTAAGATTCTGACTGAGGTAGTATAGTTAATTCCTTATGCAACTACTGGATTTTATTACTGAAACAACACTGCCCCAACCCCTCTTTTTATATTTATTTAATTTATGGTGCTCATGGGTGACACATTTTCTGACGCTCTCCAGTGCTTTTCTAAACACCCATTGAAGCTGGTAGCAATCGTGGTCTCCAAACGTTGACCACTAAAATAATAGCCTGAGGGAATTGTAATTCTTTAGGTGATCTGTTTCGTTTGTGAATTATGTGTTTTATTTGACCGTCCAAAAACTTTGATTTTGAAGGATATTTAGGACTTGTGTAGGGTGAATGATTTCCACCAAAGTCACTTCCCAATGGGCCTTTATGATCCAACTGGATGGAATGAGGTAATTTGACTGTGTAACAACACGTAGTATTGGGAGAAACACCCACATGAAACTATCACTGGGTAACGTTATATGAAATTGGTTGTTTTATGTTGTTCATAACTCCAGAGTTCTGCTGTCCGAGTGGTCACTGGAAGTCAGAGGAGTATCTAAAAGAGAACTGTAGTATGACGAACACGCACTCGTCCAGTGACACGAAACAATACGGTGGTCCAGTTGGATATGTAATCTTTGTAGAAAATGTTTTTGTTAGTGCCGATTTACACCCGATCTCCTCCTGCTGACACTCCACCTTTTTTTGGGAAATCCACCGTCGGGGACGTACAAAACAAGCACTCAGAAACAGTTACTTCGTTGTCGGGAGTAACTTCTTGCGGAGCACGTCCGATGGTAAGATTGGTTTTACGCTTGGGCCAGGTGTGGTAAGACGTCAATGTATTTGAGAGTGTATTGTTGCGTAAAATAGGTCCACGTGCGTTCTTTCAAGGTACGTTGAAAACGTTCCACGATGCTGGCTTTGGTTTCGTGAGTCTCAGTGATGAAAAAAAATGAATGTCACCTTTATTTTAATCATTTTGGAAAGCTTGGTTCAGAAACTCAGTGCCTTTCTCGGTTTGCAATCGAACTGGGTGACGACCACATTGTTTCAACACCAGTTTGAAGGCTCACACTAACTCACTGCTCGATTTCAAGTCAATGGCACGATCCAGGCAAATTTGGAAAGGACTTCAATGACATGAAAAAAATATTTGTAGCCACGATTGTAGGTGTCCAAACCAGACACATCGGCAATATCGGCTTGCCATTGATTGATGCCTTTCACTCGGGTGCGACTTCTGGAAATTTTTTCTCGAATGGGTTTATGTAAAGTGTACGTGGCTTGTTCTTGTAGCCTCGTTGCACATAAGTAAACCATAGACTTTCAGACGGGTTTTGGCAGCACTGTACAATTTCTGAACTCCGTAGTAAGCTGCAGGATGGGATGGATCTTAGTAAATGCTGGCTAACACCTGCATATTCTAACAAGTCACCCACTTTTCGCTGATGCTACTTTGGATGGGGCGAAATTGTGGTTTGGAAATGTTTTACGTGTCCGGGAGTAGATATCGAGGGTAGTGGTGGCGGTGGTGGAGGTAATGTGATGGCTTTGATCTTCTTTTCTTTTTTCACTTTAGGTTTCCCTTCTTTCTTTTTATGGGACTAATGTCGAAGGAGGAGTGGACATTATCTTACATTATCTTATCAACAAGGACGCTGAAATCTTACTAGGAATGGGAGCTGATGAGGGTGTTTGAAAAACGTCTCGTGCCTATTCTTCCTCAGGCAACCATGGTACTGTGTCTGTCTTGATCAATGGGGGCCGTGGTGGTAGACGTTTCATCAGAGCCTTACAATCTTTCAGAATCGGCTGACCCGTTTCATCAAAACATTTCTGGTGAAAGTGTTGCAATAGTTTACCGGACTTTTGCTACTTTTTCTGTTTCGGATAAATCGTTGCGATCCATCAACGATTGCAGTTCGTGTTGTAACTGTGACAACTTGGTCAAATGAGGACTGGGAGGTAAATGCGGCGTCCGTTAATCTTGCCAACGATTATATTTCATCGATGTAAGGTACTAAAAGCAGTTTTTCTCCTTCCATTCGATTTCAATGGTCACGTCTCTTTGTACTACAGAGGTATTTTTGTATCTTGTGCTATGGCGAGTAGAACACATCCCAGGAGTTCCAACGTAGGTCCTACTATTGCTTTGGTAAGAAATCCTAATAGGGGTAAAAATCCTCCGCGTTACACCATCTTTTTTATTATTACAAATGGGGATTTTCTTTTGGACGATTTGGCGAAGAACGTGTCGATGCTTGGCTAAGCATTTTTGCTGATGTTTAGACAATGGCACCGTGCCTTTCAAGACATTCCAATAAGATTCACTCATGGCAACGGTGACATCTTTGGAGGCGGTTGAATGATTTGTTTTCGCATGGTTCCAGAGGCTGTGGACAGGACGGAAAACACGTCCCAATGTTTGGGTAAATGAGGAGGTAGTCTTTTCCTTTTCTTTCCTTCTTGGGAGTGAAGAAGGATGTTTTATGAGGGGGGAGGGGCATATTCCTTTTTTGTTTTGTTCCAAAACTGCACTGATGTCGATGACTTGGCACACGTCCTTTTATCTATTTTTGACTATCGTTTCTTCAAAAAGATGACGATGTGTTTTCCAAAATACCCAAAAAAATCCTCCCTTTTTGGTTGGTCTACTTTTTCAAAGGTTTTTGTTCAAGGTTTTGTGCAAACTGATTGACCATATGATCTATGCCAAAAAAATCATCCCTTCTCCTTTTCTTTGGATGATTGCGTCTTTTATGATGGTGATGTCGATGTTTGGCTAATACTTTTTAAGGATGACGAGACTCCTTGTTTTTTCCTTTTCCATTTTAGATAGGAGATGGACGATGGTGATGGTGTGCAGGTCTTTGAGTGGTTATCTTTGGGTGTTCAGGAGAACAGAAACACTGATTATCATCGTTTACGACAAATCTTTTTATAATAGAATGTGTTGCCACGGATTGTATTTATGTCGTATCAACTTGATGACAGGTAACACACGTCGTGGAGGGGTTCGCAACGGACCAAATCGAGATAGTTTATGATTGGACGAATTCATTAAAATCTAACATGCCCGATCTCTCTTGGACTTTGATTTTGTGGGTAAGTACTTTGTGAGCAGATGAAACTGCCATTAAAGAGGAGGAGAATGTTACCTCTGGATAAGTTTTTGGAGACTCAAATCTCTATTGTTTCATCAGCTCAGGAAGAACGGGTGTAACATTGGGTTTGTCTGGCATCACCAGCATCGAAGTGGAAGAGCCTGAGGCTACTGGAGGCGCAGTCGCCGTATCTGCAGGTCGTGGTTTGCGAACGTACGGTTGTGGCCAAGCCAAAGTGCCTCTCGTTCAAGTAGAAGCTGTTTTCTGGGGACTTTTTTCTGTGTGCCTTCTTATTCTGTCGACGTTTTTGTCTTGATACTACTGTTGTTTCTTTTGGGTCCGTTTGGATTTCGGGAGTGCCTTTTTTCTGGGGGAGAACATTGGGGGCAATGGGATATCATTTTAAGATGGAACGAATGATGACCACCCCCGCCCCCCTCTCCAGAACCGTTACCTTTAATTTTCAAAATGATTTGCTCTTTGCTTTTAGTGTCGATGCAAGGATCGGCCAGATGTGTCATGGCTACTTCGTTTCTCTCAGAAAAAGCGTTTGGTTTGATGAGGAATGTGAACGATGCCTTATGTGCTCTACTTTTATGTCTTGTTTGGTGGCAAACAGGGAATCAGCTGGTAAACGAAACCCCAGAAAGTCACTAAGGCACACACTACACAGCAACCCCAATTCATGAGACAGTTCTCGTAATAATTATTGGTAATCCTCCACAGTTTCAATACTCTCATTGATTTCCTTCCATGGAATTTGTTGTATCACGAGTGATAAGGCTGCGGCATGATAGCCCGTTTTTATACCACGTTTTGTCGGAGGTAATAAGTGTACTTTTTGCACAGAACTGATCGTACACCAGTGGCAAATCCAACAGTTTTAGTCATCAGTTCACACATCACACATAATTTTCATCTACAGACAAAATCTGATAGTGTAAAATATTTTGGTAATCATCTGACTCCTCCTCTGGAATTCGATATAGTATGGGTAGTATGGCAAGCATGTAAGTAGCATAAGGATGAGTAGCAACCAAAGTCTCCAGGTCCTTGTCAGTTGAACAATGATAGTAGTAATGTGGGGCACTATAGCGTCAAGGGAAAATGCAGTAAAAAAGGGCTTTGGCACGTATGGCGTCAAGATTTATAGCGTCAAGGGAAAATCCAGTCAAAAAGGGCTTGGGGACGTATGGCGTCAAGGTGGGCCTGTATAACGTCAAGGGGAATTTAACATGGTGGGCCTATCTGGCGTCAAGGGAAATTTAACATGGGAACTATTTGGGCCTATATAGCGTCAAGGGGAATTGAACATAGTGGGCCTATATAGCGTCAAGGGAAATTTAAGATGGGGAATATTATTGTTATTTGGGATTGTCTAGCGACAAGAGAAATAGAAGGCAAAGAAAGCAAATATCTTTTCGAGGTATATGAGTGGCCCTGAAAAAGGGCCGTTATGTGTAATGTTAACAGTATCTTGTTAACACAGAGGACATCTCACAGATCTTCTCTTCCTTAAACTTCTCCTCACTGTTGGGCCATAGAGAACTCTCTTTAAACAACCTTGCCTCTCCACATGTATCACTCTCTTCCAAAAGGCTGTATCAGTCATATGAGTGATAGTCCACGATGATCTGACATACATGGGTAAGTCAGTACGAAATAGCATGGTAGAAACAAGGGTAGAAGATTCTACGTTGGTCCATATCTTGTGATGAGAAACAGGTGAATAGAATACCGTGAACTGCGGTTATTTATAGGGGAAGAGCGGATCAAAAAGTATTAAGTTTATTCACCAATCCAATCACGCGTTACAAAAGTCAGTCACAGTCGTCCAATCGGAAGAGAGCAGTCTGTGACGCCATCTTCCCTATATAGAGATACTAGCGTCTGTGCGCAGTCAATCGATGCGACAGAGTTGTCAATCATGTCGGACACTAAGAAGACGATTAATTGGGGTGAGCCAGTAGTGGAGACAGCAAGCAATGGGACAGCAGTGACTGCCAAAGTCGTGACAAATCTAAAACCAGAAAAACTTGATTTTAACTGGGATATTGTGGATTTTCTACTTCACAAGAATTTGTTCCGGAACCTTCGTTACCTTCTGCTTCTTCTTATGTACACGTCAATGATTTTAAGCAAAGACAAAAAGAAAAATTGGAGCGATTTTTAAAACAACAGCAAGTAGAAGAATAAGCTTTTCTCCTTCAACAGCGGGAAGAAGAAGAAGCAAGAAGGAAACAACAGGAAGAAACAATAGCAGCAACAGAGAAGAAAGAAGACCAAGGATAGAAAGAGAATACTGAAAATCAAACGGTCACGACGGTACTTTTAGATATTTTAGCAGAGTTAAGGAGTCTGAAACAAATGTATCAGACTTCTTTATCACGAGCGAAGAGACAAAGACCTTCTCGAGCTAAACAACCCAATCTAGCTGTGACTACGTCTGCCATACCACCTTTAGTGATTTCTACCAAATCACTGACAGGAACCACCAATCCCGAAGTAGGTCTTGGCCGTGGCAAAGGCTTCAGACAGCTAAAGATGGTTACGTCACGTTTCTGAGTTTGTTTTGTTTTAAACAAACAAAACTCCAACGGTCCTTTTCAGGGCCACTCAAATCTTTCGAAAAGAAATGCTATTTCAATTGCTTAATTCAATGAAAACTCAAAAGTCTTTATTGCTTATAACCAATGATGTACGTGTGAGTGTAGGAGTGTGTGAGTGTAGGTTCTTATTCTATAAAAATCAAAACCAAGAGACACTTACGTTTTTTCTTTCTGGTGTATTCTGGTACAAACGTTACAATCCAATATCACAACATAACATAACACAATACCACTTTAAAAAGTTCATAGGTTTCTTCTGTTCACTCTTTCTGTTTCTTTAATTTCTTTACTGTCACAGGTTTTTCTTTGTCTTCTTCCTCACTTTCGTTTCATCTTCTTTTCTTGTGTTTGTGAACGTGTCAAACTTCTTTCTTGGGGGAGGGTACCTCTTCCTCCTCCTGTTCAGAATTCCTCTTCCCCTCCTCCTCCTGCTCCTGTTGTTTCTTAGGGCAGTTTGGAGACCAATGTCCTTTCTCTTTACAATGATAACAGATATCTTAACTTTTGTCTCTTCTAACACCTGCTTTGTTTTTTATACGATCTGGACATTCTGTAGCCTAATGTCCTTTCTTCTTACAGATATAGCAAGTATCTTGACTTTTATCTCGAAAGGAGGGTGAGTAGTCCGTAGGCTTCTGATGAGAACTTCAACTTGTGTAGGCTCTTCCATCGTTCTGGTCAATGTGAGAATAAAATGAATGCTGAAAGGTTAGACACTGGTCCTTTATATATGCACGGATCGGACATGAATATATAGGGTCATGGTCTTAAAAATGTAGTCATTTGACTTTTTGCAGACACGATGAAAAGACCGCATCATGTTGTCGAGAAAGGAGAAAACAGTAAGAGACAGAAACGTGATGTATCACCTCGTACAGTAGCTGAAGTCTTGGCTCAAATTCATGCTAGTGATTTTGAAGATGACATGAGTGAGTCCGAATCCACACCCAGACAATCGACGTCCAAGCAAAGTTCACCACCCTTAGTAAACCCTGAAAAGTACTATCAAATTCGAGAGACGGAAAAGCGTTCCTCTCGAAAATTTAGAACTACGGCTTACACGTACGCCGTAAAGTTTAAAGATTTCAAGCCCAATGTACCTTAGGAGAATACAGAAGGGTTCATTACCGAGGTGTGGGATTCTGTGTTAACTGCAATGAAAAAGCAATGTCAAGCCAAAGAAGACAATTGCTTGAGACTTTCTATTCATCACGATAATTTGAAGTCTCCCGTTTGGATCGAGTTTAGAAGTCCATCACAATTAACACCTACCAAAGTCATCGACAAATTTCAGCATGTGCAACAATCCAACGACAAGCTTCACATCACCGACGGAAAAGCTACACTGTTCATGACCCAGGTGTCTCTTCCCCAGGGGACAGGACGCAAAAAATGTCTTATTGGTCGACAACCTTCGCAGCATTAAGCGAAGCCTCGTCCGAATTAACAATCCTCAAGATCAGATGTGTTTAACCAGTGCCATCGTCGTGGGACATACGTATGCCAACAAGAACGACACGGCTGAATGGAAAAGAGCCTGGAAAAGTATTCAACAATCGGACCGAGCCAAACAACTAAGTGAAGCAGAACTACAGCAAGCGGGGATATCCAAAAACACCCCTTGCGGTATTCAAGAAATGCAAAAATTGCAATATGTCTTGGCTCCACATTACACCTTGAAAGTGCACCCTCAAGAAGTGCGTGGTCCTCTTTTGTTTCGAGGTAGCGACTTTAAAGATAGAAAATATTTTCACGTCTGTCATCACGATGAACATTTTGGTACCATTACCAGCATCACTGGATTCCTGGGATACAATTACTACTGTGAAAAATGTGACTATGGTTATAACAATCGAAAACACCACAAGCATTGTGGATCGAAATGTGAGGGATGTTTGGCATCTCAACCCTGTCTCGATAAAGGACAAGTACAAGTGCATTGCCCTGTTTGTCAACGCACATTTGTCAGTCCTACCTGTTACCAACAACATTTAAAGATGCAAGGTTCACAGCAGAAAAGTACTTGTCAGCTTCTGAGATTGTGCCCAACTTGTGGACAAGGCATACGTACCAATAATGCCAAGTTTCACGTTTGTCGAGGAAGAAACGATGTCACATTTGTCATCAAATCGTGTACTTGGAGCACGAATGCTTCATTCACAAATACCATCCCCAACCAGAATATACATTGAAGAAAGGGAATTTTATCTTTTTTGATTTTGAATGCATGCAAGAGACCGGCATTCACATTCCTAATTTCTGCTTGGCTCACCGAGCGTGTGAGCAGTGCATCCAAGAGCCTATCTTTAGTCATTGCCCTCACTGCAGCAATATTCCTGGAGGACGTGAAAAAAATCATTCGAGGGTCAAACACGCTAGCCAATTTTGCCCAATGGATATTAAATACCATCGACGAAACTTTGAGTCCAGAAGACATCGAACTTTATGGAGATTGTCATCACCATGCCACGGTAATGGCTCACAATTTCTCAGGATACGATGGGCAATTTCTGCTCAGATACTATGCGGAGCAAAGTACCGAATGTCCTAAAGTGACTTTAAACGGAGCCAAAATCATTTCTATGCAAGTAGGATAAGTACAGTTTAAATATTCAATGTGTTACTTGGCCATGCCTTTGAGTCGCATGCCTTAAACGTTTGGAATGACAGAAATGGCCAAAGGTTATTTTCCACACTTTTTCAGTACCGAAGCCAATCAACACGTCGTTCTACCCCATTTGCCTGAAGCTGACGACTACGACCCCGAGAAGCTTTCCACGCTTGGTACCAGACTCAGGCCTCGGACCCCTTTGACTTTCAAGAAGAAATGTTAAAGTACTGTCGATCTGACGTGGACATTTTAAGATGTTGCTGTGGAAAATTTCGAGAATTGTTCATGGAGTACAGAGGGATCGATCCATTGAAAGAAGCTTGCACCATCGCCAAAGCGTGTTTCTTAGTGTACAGAAAACGATTCATGCCTGAAAATACTCTAGTAGTCATCAGTCCTCAAACGACGAACTTTGTTAAACGTCAATTCTCAGTCAAAGCCCAACGCTAGCTACATTACTTGTGCGACAAGGAAGACAAATGGATCCAACACGCTCGCAACGGAGGAGGCGAAAAGATCATCGGAACGTATTCGGTGGATGGCTGGGACTTAGAAAATCCTCAATCGTGTACGAGTTTAATGGATGCTTATTTCACGGATGTCCCATGTGCTACCCTCAACGTGACACCAAAAATCAGTTTTTACAACGGACCATGGAAGACTTGTACCAGACAACTTGTCAGCGACGTTTGAAGTTATAACAGCATGGATACCAGGCAGTGGAAATGTGGAAACACGAGCACGATCAGCGTTTGAAAGCCGATCCCGAGTTTAAACGCATCGTAGAAAGTTACAAGTTAGTGGACCCCCTAAACCCCCGGGATAGTTTGTACGGAGGACGAACGAATGCCACCCGTTTGCTGTACCAGGTGGACGAGGAGAAGGGAGAAGAAATCAAATATTTGGACGTGTGTTCTCTGTATCCTTACGTGTGCAAATATTGTCACTTTCCCGTAGGGCACCCAGAATTGATGACGGAACACATTGACTTGGACCACATTCGACAGTACGAAGGATTGATCAAGTGCAATATCTTACCTCCCACAGACTCGTACCATCCCGTTTTACCTCACCATTGCCAAGGAAATGTTTCCTTTGTGTCGTACTTGTGCTGAAACGTGCAACCAAGACCAATCTTGTCAGCACACCCAGTAAGAACGTGCCTTGAGAGGAACGTGGTTTAGCGTGGAATTGTTTAAAGCTCTGGACCTGGGATACCAACTGTTAGAAGTGTACGAAATTTACCACTTTCCCAAGACACAACAATACCACAAGGGTGACGAGACACGGAAAGGTATATTTGCAGACTACGTGGATGCCTTTTAAAAACTAAAACGAGAAGCTAGCGGCTATCCTTCCTGGTGTCACACTCCCGAAGACCAAAAGATATTCAAAGAAAAATATCGGGAGCAGGAAGGCATCACTTTAGACCACATCCAGAAAAACGAAGGAAGGCGATCGTTTGCCAAAGTGATGTTAAATTGCTTGTGGGGTAAAATGGCACAACGACCGTCTTTACCCAAGACGGAGTATTTGTCCGAACATTCCCGCTACTTCCAGATGATTCACGACAAAATAAAATACACGAAACACGTGGCAGTCATTCGTGAGGACTTGATCTTAGTCAATTACGAAGAAGAACTAGACTTTGTAGAAGCCGACGAATTTGGAAATGTCATCATTGCGGCTTACGTGACAGCCCACGCTCGCTTAAAATTGTACGAAGAGTTAGAACTGTTAGGAGATCGTGTGTTGTATTTTGACACGGACAGTTGCATCTACAATCACCGACCGAACCAGTGTAACCCTGCCATCGAAGGAGACCGTTTAGGAGCCTGGGTCGATGAACATCCCGACGAAAAGATTTTATGCTTTGCAAGTGGCGGTCCTAAAACTTACGGCTACGAATACCGAGACCAACAAGGAGAAATGCACACCGAATGTAAAGTGAAAGGATTGACTCTCAATTATCGCACCAGTCGAGTGGTAAACTTTAACGTGCTACAAGAAGCCTTACAGTCGGGACAGGATGAAACTTTTAAAGTGACCACCAACGAACCGCACAAGATTGTCCGTTTACCCACACACCAAATCGTCAGCCGACCTTTGGGAAAAAAGTCTATCAAATCGTGTACCAGAAGAGAGTACGACTTCCCAATCACTTCACTTTACCGCATGGTCACGTCGAGATTGGGCAGCATATTAAAAGGGACATTGTCCAAAAGCAATAGTTCATTTGTAACTACAACGACCAAGTGACACAAGATGAATCCATTTAAACAGGCATCATTCAAATTTGGGGAATCTCAAGTGGAGTGCGATGTTAAACCTTGCGATTGCAGTTATGCCAGACGCTGTGGCCTTTGCGATTCAGCAAGACATCGTGGCAACTTTGCTATGACTACTACCCCTATATCTACCATGGAAAGTGATGCTGTGCGTGTTAAACGTGAGGGATGCGAAAGCGGTGCCACACGTCATCGTGGACTCCTAGGAATTTCACAGTACCTGCATCGAACTGAAGTGAGGAGAGTCGAATATTCGTTCCCTACGAGCTTCCCTGAATACTGTTACTTTAAAAGTCGATTCCAAACCTTCAAAGATAAATGGCCAAAATATCTGCCTGGACCAACTCCTGAAGAATTAGCCAGGGCCGGATTTTTCTACTTGGGCGAAGGGGATAAAGTCAAGTGTTTGAGTTGTGGTGTGTCCATTTACGAGTGGGAACAGAAAGATTCCGCTTACCTGGAACATGCTCGATGGTCTCCGAATTGTCAATACCTACATTTAGTGGGACATAGTGATTGAAAGTGACAATACCGTACCATGTCGTTTAACAAACCAGTTTGGCTTGGAGACAAACCTAGTCCAGTATATAAACCCTTTCTAAAACATAATATTCAAGGATTACCACACGAATTGCAAGAGAAGATCTACAAGGATGTTTGGCAGGGACTTGCTAAAGAAAAATCTCAATGGGTGATTGCAGAACTTTTGTGTCGTGAAATTCACAAGAGGAAAGTGACAAAAATTAACCAACATGTCAGATTTCTCTGGATCAAGTCTACCTTCCACAGATTCGAATTTAGTTCCTTTGCATCTGAATATTTTTTGATCATTCTTGACTGTTACCCTGAATTGCAGTGGTCCGAAATTACACGTTATATTAATCACTTTCGCTTTAGGAGAAGATGTTAAATAATTCTGTGCAGAATATACACTTATGGTCTTCGACATAAAAGGTATACAATAGAACTACCATGCCACAACCTTTATCACTTGTGATAAAACAGATTCCGTGGAAGGATATCAATGAGAATATTCACACGGTGAAGGATTATGAGCACTTATTACAAGAACTGTGTCCCATTAATTGGGGTCGACGTGTATTGTGTGTTTTAGTGACTTGCTTTCTGGGATTTCGTTTACCTGTCGATTCCTTGTGGACACTTTACGAACAATACCTACAAAGGCAGTATGGAAACTCCTTTAAATGTCCACGAGAGACTCATTCTGTTAAAAGCCTTACGCTTTCATCTGGATACGTCTCGACCTCTACAAGAAAAAAACGATTATTCAACTTTTACGTACAGAAGCGGTGTACCAGGATGTGTGTGTAGCTTGTGATTTACATCCTCATTGGACAGATGTACGTGACTGGAAAAGTTGGAGTTTTGAGGCTTGGACAAACGAAACATCCCAGTATGCCCAAGTGTTGTGTTCGTAAAATCCATCGTCGAGTGAAAAAAAAAACACTTTTAAACCTGTGTTAGTGACAGTGCCAGAAGAAGAATCTGTCACAGAGGACAATCACTCTTTTCAAGACAGGACTGTCATGTACATTCCCCCACAAAGACCCTTCCGAAAGGACACCTATGTGACTGTACCCATGTAGAGACTATAAGAACATTACACACTACCTCAAGGACACCCTGGCTAAACAAACAATGTTGTACAGAGACTTGTTTATATGCCACTTTGATCGTTTCCATGTGTATTTTATTCCTGTACTTATCCATTTGGCTTTTTATGTATTTTTGTCTTTCGTGTTGTTCCAATTTAAACATGCATTGAAATAAACGTGTCTTGAAAAAAGTATAAAAACCTCTTGTCTTGTCTGTTTTTTGTGTCAATAGTGTCATACCTTACACTACTATGGCTAACTCTGCTATTTCTACTCCTTCCTCCTCGACTTTTAAAGTCATTGACGAACACTTAGATCATGCTAGTTGGGAGGCTTTGAATCTTCGTCATCCTTTTAACATGTTAATTGCTGGACTGAGCGGTTCAGGCAAAATCGAATTTGTGAAACGTTTGATCGAACATAAACATCATTTAATCGATCGTTCACCTCAACGCATCGTGTGGTGTTACAAAGAGTGGCAATCGGCATACAGTCTCTTGCAAGAAAGTCAAGGTTATTCCATTGCGTTTGTGGAAGGCATTCCTAGGGAAGACGATGGGATCGTGTCTGACCCTAGTCAAACTCATTTGGTCATTTTTGACGACATGTTAGGAGAAGACGAAGAAGAAATTAAACTGTGGTTTACACTAAAGGGCATCGTCGTAATGCCAGTGTCATTTACATTACACAAAAATTATTTCAACAAATTAAAGCCCATCGTACCATTGGTCTCAATGCTCATTACGTGGTCTTGTTTAAAAGTCCTCAAGATAAATCGCAAGTGCAAGTTTTAGCCAATCAGTTAGAAACACCTTGGCTGACTCATGCGTACGATGATGCCATTCTAACTCCACACGCCAATTTACTCGTGGATTTAAAACCCACCACTCCCGATTATTTGCGATTTCGTACCCATTTGTTTCACGACTGGTGCCAAGACGGAGGACCTGTCGTGTACACGTCCTCGTCGTCGACATAACAATATGAACCACTAAAATATCTATAAAAACCTCGGTCACTTTGACCTTGTCTCATACATCGTCACCATGACGTCCCTTCAGTCTCATCTTCCCATCAAATTGATTCGGGCCTTGTACGGTATCAGTCGCGAAAAAAAACCCACAAATATGTGCTCACGTCTTAGAAGCCAGTCTCAAAGAAGTCTTACGATGGTTTACGGTGACAGCACGTCAAATACTGCAAGGCATCATTCATATTCCAAATTGACAGAAACAAAGTAGCTTTGACGCAACTGGCTGATCCTCGCATCGACACTCAAACCAAAAAGCAAATCATTTTGAAACCTGGAGGTAGCGGTTCTCTAGGAGGTGTCATCATTCGTTCCCTTTTAAAATGGGATCCACTGCTCCCAAAGATCACCCCAAGAAAAAAGCAAAACGAACCCCTAAGAAAAAGAACAATGGTGCCAAGACCAAAACACAGAAAAAGAAAAGTCCACAGAAAAGAGCTGTCATCCGCAAAAGAGGTAGTTCGGCCAGGACGCAACCTTACCTTCGTAAACCACGACCTGCAGCACCAGTGACCGCGCTTCCAATAGCCTCAGGTTCTTCCACTTCTCCGTTGCGGGTGATGCCAGCCAAATCCAATTTGACACCCTTTCTTCCTAATTTGATGAAACATTGGAAATCTGCGTCTCCCAAAACGTCTCCTCCACCGGTAACACCCTTTTCCACATTAGCGGCAGTAGCAGCTGCTCACAAAGTACCTGCCCCCAAAGTCAAAGTCCAAGAAAGATCTGGCATGTTACAGAGTTTACTGGACTTGTCCAAACAAGAACTTCCCGATTTAGTCCATTGTGAACCCCTTCACGACGTGTGTTACCTGTCATGAAGTTGATACGACGGAAAGATAATCAGTGGCGTCGCATTCCAGTATAAAAAAATGACTTGAGGACAACAGCGTGAATCAGTATTTTCAGTGCTACTGCTGAACACTCAATGATGCCTCCTCAAAAACGTGCACACCACAACCCTTGGCGTTCTGCTGTTCAAACAGGAAAAGGAAAAAGACAATCTCGTCATCCTACAAAACGCTTAAAAACCAAATATCGTCGTCATCCCCTAAAAAGAAGCAGTCGTTTAAAGAAAAAGAAGAGTCACCAAAAAGGTGGTTACTTTGGTGATTTTGGGAAACACATCGTTACCTTTTTGACGAAGCGCTAGTAGATAAAAGAGGGTGTGTACCAAGTCTTTGTCGTCAGTGGTATTGTGGAACGAACAAGCAAATATGTCACCTCGCAGAAAACATTCTTATTCACCCCACAAAGGAAAGAAAAGGAAAGGACTACCTTCTCGTTTAGCCAAACATCGACACGTTCTTCGTCATAATGCTCAAAAGAAAATACCCGTCCGTCAAAAGAAAAAGATGTTGGTGCAACGCGGAAGATTTTGTATTTTTAAAGAACTGCTGACAGTTATAAAACAAGTGATGGCACACCAAAAAAGATAAAAGGGTGTGTGTTCCAAGTCATTGATCTCAGTGGTATTGTGGAACGAACAAGCAAAGATGTCACCTCGCAGAAAACTTTCTTATTCACCTCAGAAAGGAAAGAAAATAAAAAGAACTACCTCCTCGTTTAGCCAAACACGGAGACGTAATGTCCGTCCTGTCCAAAGCCTCTCCACCCATGCGAAAACAAATCATTAAAACGGTCTCCAAAGATGTCATCGATACCGTGTTCGAATGTTGTTTGAATGTCTTGAAAGGCACGATACCTTTGTCTCCACACCAGAAAAAAATGCTTAGCCAAATATCGACAATTTCTTCGTTAAATGGTCCAAAAGAAAATACCCGTCCGTCAAAAGAAAAAGATGTTGGTGCAGTGCGGAGGTATTTTCCCTTTCTTCTTCCTGTGTTGGGAGGATTAGCGAAACCCGGCATGAGTATGTTGCCAGGTTTGATACAAAGGATGGCACGAGGGATATCCCAAAGTTGATCCTTCGAGAAGATAAAAGGGACCCATGGAGCACCACGATCTCAGACGTAACCTTTGGAAGCCCATGGAAGGACGAAAACTGACTTTAGCCCCTTACAAACGATAGATTGAATACCATCGTTGGCAAGAACAACGTACCCCCCCCCCCATTTACCACTCAGTCCTGATTTGACCGAGATGTCCCAATTACAACACGAACTACAATCCTTGATGCATCGCCACAACTTGTCCGAAACCGAAAAATCGCAAAAATACGGTCAACTCTTGAAACGACTGCAACTCTTTCTTCGAAAAGCTGTGGAACAAACAGCTCTACCCATTCTGACCGATTTGAAGGCTCTGATAGTCCGTCGCTCTCACAATCTACAGCGGACAAGACAGACCTTATCCCACCATTACCCAAGGAAGAATAATCCCATGATATCTTTCAAGCACCCACCGCCACTCCCATTATTCCGAGTAATATTGCAGCTTCTTTGTTGACCCCTTCCCCCACTCCTCAACGAGAAGAACTCAAAACTTGGGTTAAAAAGATGATGCCCACTCCTCCTTCGACAGATGTGAAAAAGAAAGAAAGGAAACAAGAAGTGAGAAAAGAAAAGAAGACTAAAGCTATCCCATTACCACCTCCACCACTGCCACCACCAGTGCCCTCGACGTCGACTCCTGTGGCACATCAGACAGGTAAAACCGTTCCAAACAACCCCCATTTCGCTCCACCCAAAGCAGTATCATCGAAGAGTGGGTGACGTATTAACAAAACCATGGAGAAGATGTTAGCCAACATTTACTACGATCCAGCCCACCCATCAGGTTATGGAGGTGTTCAGAAATTGTATCGTGCTGCAAAAACTCGCCTGAAAAAGCTCCGTTTACCTGAAGTACAACGATGGTTACAAGAACAAGCTACGTACACTTTACACAAACCCATTCGACGATAATTTCACAAAAGTCGCACTCAAGTGGAAGGCATCGATCATCAATGGCAAGCCGATTTAGCCGATGTCTCTCATTTAGCCACCTACAATCGTGGCTACAAATATTTATTTTGTGTCATCGACGTTTTTTCTAAATTTGCCTGGGTCGTACCATTGACATCTAAATCGAGCGGAGAGTTAGTACGAGCCCTGCAACTGGTGTTGAAACAAAGTGGTCGTCACCCTCTTCGATGGCAAACCGACAAAGGTACCGAATTTCTGATCCAAACTTTCCAACGAGAATTAAAGAAACGTGACATTCATTTTTTCACCACCGAAAATCCTGAAATCAAAGCCAGCATCGTGGAACGTTTTCAACGTACCTTGAAAGAACGCATGTGGAAATATTTTACGCATGAACACACTCTCAAGTACATAGACGTCTTACCGCACTTAGTCCAAGCCTACAATCAATCTTACCATAGAATCATTGGACGTGCCCCACAAGATGTGACACCTGACAACGAAGTGACTGTTTTTGAGCGTCTGTTTGGTACGTCCCGGACGATAGCTGTCCCCAAGAAAGGTGGAGTGTTAACCCCTGGAGATTGGGTTCGCATTGGCAAAACCAAACACACTTTCGACAAAGGTTACTTACCCAACTGGACCACCGAATTGTTTCGTGTTATTGGACGAGTGCGTGACCGCCATCCTACCGTCTATAAATTGGAAGACATAAACGGATAAGTATTAAAAGGAACGTTTTAATTGCCTGAGTTACAACGTGTCACCAAAAAAGAAGACGACGTGTACGACATTTAAAGCATTCTCGAACGAAGAAACCGTAAAGTAGGAAAACGTCGTGTCAAAGAAGTCAAAGTACGTTGGAAAGGATATCCTCCTAGTTTGGATTCTTGGATTGACGCTTCGCAAGTCATCGACTATAAAAAGAAGTGACCATCATGCCCTTTAATACAGTTTCAGCGACTACAGTGACTACTCCTTCACCCAGTTCTTCTCTGCAAGATTTACAAAAGCAACCCTTGTGGGTGTGGTGTAGAGAACGTGTCCTTAAAACGCAAATCGTCTTTTTCTGTCAAATCTTAGTGGTGTATTGTGGCATTCGTGCAGCCATTGCTAATTTGAGTTTGCAACAAGGAGACAAACAATTGTAGACCATTTTACTCAGCAGTTGCATCGGTTATCTTCTTCCCAATCCTTCCCTGAAATACTCTTACAACGGGAACAACAGTAACAATATTGGGAGTCTTGCGTCCAACGTTAAACATTCTCCTAACAGTCACCCTTCCAATCACAATCCTCTTTTAGACACTCCTTTAACCTCGAGTGACTCCTCGGACAGAAGAACGTTGGAATTATGAACAACACTATTAACCAATTTTACTTAACGTTACCAAGTGACAGTTCCATGGAGGTGTTTCCTAACAATACGTTGTGCTGTTGCACGGCTAAATTACCTCAAGTCATTCATTTGGATCAAGATGCCAATTGGGAAGTAGCTTTAGTGGAAATGATACACCCGACACAAATCAAAAACATCGTCGAAAATCAAAACACTTTTAAAGTAGAAGTGTATGACGATCAATTGCAAAAAGTCTTAGACGAACGAGGCATCACTGGCATTGACACAAAGAAATCAGATGAGCCCATAACTAAGCAACTGTCCGCTCATGTGTTCACCATTCCTGCAGGCTACTATTTTAGTGGTCAACAGTTAGTGACTACACTTGTTACCAGGTTCAATACTTTGTTTGGTAAAGCCATGGACAAAGTAAAAAAAGTGTTATATTTTAGTACGATAAAGTGGCTCGTCGATTAATGATCAAATTTTCAGAGGATAAAATAATGGCCATTACCTTTTGTCCTGAATTGCATGATATTTTAGGTGGAGACATCAGGTTGGTCAAGAAAAAAGAAATACCAGCCATAACCACTAACTCGGATTTTGCGAAATATTTTTGATTCAATGTAGAAATGAACCAAGGACTCAAATTGATGTTTGTATACTCCGATGTGGTGGAGTACAACGTGGTAGGACACACCTCTGTGCCGCTACTGCGTGTCATTCCTTTCAAAGTGGATTCTTCCGCAGCCGCTGACGAGGAAGGTGGAAATACCTATCACGTTCACCGCGAATTTGTACATTCTCATTATTTGCCTGTCAGAAAGTCGTATTTTGACAGTGTCAACATTACTATAAAAGGAGAACTGGGACAAAATATTCGATTTACCAAAGGGAGAGTCATAGTGAAAATCCATTTTCAAAAACGATTCTCGAACAACTGAAAAGTGATGTATCCTGTGTACCGAGGATTCGCTCGACAACGAGGACATGGTTTAGGAGATGTTTAAATCGGCTTTACGTTCCGTGGTCCCTGTTTTGAAACCGATGGTGACACGAGGACTGCACGCCTTAAAAGATGCCGCATTGACTCACGGAAAAGATTTTCTTCAAAATGTTCTCATTGACAAACAAAACCCCAAAGAAGCTTTCTTGAGAGCAGGCAAAAATGTCTTGCTTCAAACGGGTAAAGAGATTTTAGGTCGACGAGAAAGTCCTATAAATGCCCTGAACGGTACCACATCTGGCATTCCTGCTTCCCTGAGGACACAGCAAGGACAAGGCAGAAAGCGACGACGAAGACATCCTTCCAAAAGTCTCCATACCTCAAGTTAGAAAGACGAAAAAAAAGAACCGCTCGAGACTTAGACATTTCTGATTATTAAAAGCAAATCATAGAGCCTGAAAAGAAAAAGATGATGCACCAAGAATCTTGTGCCTGTTCCAAGTCGGAATTGGATATCTTTGCCATGCCACCCACGATGATGACCATGCAAGAAGCCCAATGGGTCGAATTTCATCCCGTCTCCTCTTTGACGGATTCAGCTCCCATCGAATTTGAAATCAAAGGGCAACCCGAAGATTACATCGATCTTAATAGCAGTTACATGTATTTGAAAGTGAAAGTGACCAAAACGGACGGCTTCTCGCTGGCAGCCGATACCATAGTAGCTCCCGTCAACAATTTCATGCATTCCTTGTTCAGCGATGTGGATTTGTACATGAATAAACTGGTCAGCAGTAGCATGGATACTTACCTTTACCGAGCGTACCTCGGAAATCTCTTGTCGTACGGAAAAGAAGCCAAAAACACTCATCTAGATGCTTGCGTGGTATGGAAACCTGACACAATAGGTAAGAATACGTTTAACAGCACAGCCTTGGTCGCAGACGAGCGCACTGTTGTCAATGAGGGTTTTCTCGAGCGTCGAAAGAACATTTTGCAAGGACGTAGTTTAGAGCTGTTCGATCGTTTGCATTTGGACATGTGGTTTCAAGAGAAGTATTTGCTGAACGGGGTGGACATTCGCTTGAGACTGAATCGTAGCAGTGCTGCTTTCCATTTGCTGGCTGCCGTCGATTGCAAAACCATTATCCAAGAAGCCAGGTTATACGTGCGTCGCGTGGAAATGTTACCTAAAGTGGGAAATGATATCAGTCACACTTTGAGCAGAACGACAGCCAAGTATCCGATACGACGCGTGGAAGTAAAATTTTTCACCGTTGCCGCTGGACTCCGATCTAAGATCGAAGATCATCTGTTCCAAGGACAGTTACCCAAACGTTTATTCATTGGTATCGTCAGCAATTCAGCCCTCAACGGTGCCTACAATGAAAATCCTTTCCAGTTTAAGCACTGCAAAGTATCCAAAATCGATCAGTCGCGATGGCAAAACTTTGTGTACCCGACCTTTCGAACCCGACTTTTCCCAGAAGAATTACTTGAGATTGTACTTGTCGCTGTACGAAGCCACAGGACAGTTAGGAGCCAACACCAGTCACGGCATTTCCTACGACGATTATGCAGGAGGTTACGCTTTGTGGGCTTTTGATTTCACTCCAGACCAAGGCAGTGACGAGGGACATTTCCACCCTATAAGAGCTGGGCAACTGCGTGTGGAACTTCAGTTTACAGGGGCTCTTTACAATACGCTGAATGTCATTCTGTATGCCGAATTTGATAATACCATAGAAATCAACAGTTTTGAGAGAAGTCATTCTAGACTATTAGACACAATGGAAGATTCTTGTCCTTCTTTGAACAGTGGAGAATCAATGGAAATGGAATGGGAGGTTACAGAGAAAGCAGACCCCCAAGACCAACAAGAAGTAGTGATAATGCAATCCAGATGGCCAGAACAGGAACAACATTTAGTCACCTGTTTTGCCAAACACTTAGAGAATACAATGAGAGACATGATTAAAAATGATTGTTATGGCTGTCAAATCGATCATCCCAGTCAAATTCAACACGATAAATGTATGATGATGAGTCAAGAAGAAAAATTGAACAATTATCCGAACGAAGCTTGGAGTCTCATCTCAGAAGAAGCAGTGTTACATCAGTGGTATAAAGACTTGCGTGATCATTCCTCTCCTCCATTCTTTGCTCGAGACTGATCACATCGAAGCTCTCTTGGCCAAGAGTAAGGAGACGAAGCAAACAAACAGTTACTTGACAGACCTTTTCAAGCAAAAAGTCTGGATTGAATTGATGACTTATCATCACCTGTGAAGAAAGAAAACAAACAAGGTCACAAGAAAAAATGGATACCTGGGAACTTTATCTTTTGAACCGTAGTTCATACACTGCTTCTTGGAATCCTGTCGTGTGTGCTAAAGATGAATTACCTCATCGCAAACCTCAAGAGAATCAAGCTTATGTCATCAACACAGACGACAGTCATCTTCCAGGAACTCGCTGGGTAGCTGTCTACTTCCCTCAAGAGGGTTGTGTGGAGAATTTTTATTCGTATGGATTGCCTCCTTTGGACGACGATATCATTGACTTTATGATAAGAAATGCCCAGACGACACGATTCAATAATATTAAATTACAAGGCACAGATTCTATGGTGTGTGGACAATATTGTGTCTATTATCTGCATCATCGCAGTCTTGGATATTCTTTAGAACATTTAGTGACTTCTTTTGATCGTCATTCGTCTCGAAACTATGACAAAGTAGATCAATGGTTTTGTGACCATTATGGCTATCTGTTGTCTTTAGCTAGGAAACTTAGTGTACATCATAGGCCCAATGACTTCCAACAGTGGAAATCTCAATTTAATTCACAACGTTGTCAACCATGTCAAAGATAATGTATTGGTGTTATTGAAGAAAAAATGTTTGTTATTTGAAAAAAATATTTGTTTGTAAATTAAAAAAATATTTGTTAGCTGAAAAACAATTGTGTTTTGTTAGTTGTTTGTTATTTGAATAAAAATGGTGTGTTTTGAAACCAATGCGTCTGTCGTTTGTTTTACATTTTTATTAATATAGATGCTCTTTCACTTCTTTCTCTCCATCACATCAAACTATCCAAACGTTTCCAACCCTAAACCGTAGAGGGGTGTTTTCTATTGTGTCCGCGCTTGAACCATATAAAGCAGGGGTAGTCTCCAGTCTGAACATCCATTGTTTGACTCTTCCTCTTACGAAGATGTGCTCAAGACTAGCGAAGCTGAACGAAGCTTACGTCAATCTACATCGTATCAGACACAATCTGACGCTATAGTGCCCCACATTACTACTAATGACCACTGGAACACGTTCATCTGAATCAGACCTCCTATAGCATTCAAAGTACCAGTGGTTTAAATATCGGTGGTGTAACGGATGCAATTGTTCTTTGAGCTTTAATTGCATTTTGACCAACTCTCGCTAAATGCGTTCTCTCAACTCCACAGGCTAACCACGAATGTTCTCTTGTCAAGTATCCATAATCATGTCAGCTAGTCTTGATACCCACTCTGAGTGTCACTTCTGAATGTCTCTTAGTTTTATTTACAATCTTCCCAAAGAGCGACTTTTTACAAGTACCATTCAGGATAACGGTCAAGAAAGGTAATGAAATCTTCTGATGTAAACGGCCTAAAGCGGAATAATCGGACGAAAGCATTCATGATCCAAAAAAATCTGACGCGTTAGTTGACTTTTGTCACCTTCCTCTTCTGAATTTCTCGACACAAAAGTATTACAGATACCAATTGAGATTTTGCTCTGGCAACTCCCTGCCAAACATCTTTGTAGATCTTCTCTTGCAATTCGATTAGTAATCATTGAATATTATTTTTTAAATGGGGTTTAAATACTTGTTAGGTAATGTCTAACGTTCGACTCCAACTCCTAGCCAAGCTGGTTTCTTCAACGACATGGTATGTCAGTTCAACGACTAGGGTTCCACTAAAGTTATGTAGTGACAATTCAGAGACTATTGAGCATGTTCCAGGTGAAAGGAAACTTCCTGTTTCCACTGGTAAAGTGACACACTGCAACTGAAAGACTTGTCTTTATCCCCTTCGCCCAAGTAGAAATATCCGGCTCTGGCTAATTATTCTGGGGTAGGTCCAGCCAGATATTTTGGCCATTTTCCTTTAAAGGTTTGGAATCGGCTTTCAAAGTCTCATTATTCAGGCAAACGTACAGGGGACGAATATTCGTCTTTCACAGGTTCAATTCGATGAGTGTACGGTGAAACCCGAAGTTTACTTGCGTTGCATGACATCTGTAAAGTGATAGACGCATGGTCTCGCGCAAAGGTTGACATTCAGCAACGAGTCAACGAAAACGAGTGGCATCGCTTTCACATCAATCCGGTTTAACACGCACATCATCACTTTCCATGTTATGCCCAGTGGTAGTAGTCGTAGCAACGTTCCCATGATGTGATACTGAATCGCTGAGGCCACAGAGTACGGCATCCCTAGAATCGCAGTCCACTTGAGAATATCCGAACTTGAATGATGTTTGTTTAAAATTACTCATCTTTCTTGCTTGGTCTTTGTGGTTACAATGAACGGTCACGGACGCTGTTTCTTTTTATACAAGCAGTAATGAAGTCTCGAGCTTGTAAATCGTTCCTTTTTATGCCTAGGCACGGAAGTTTTTCTTTTTTTGACAGGAAATATCCTAGGTGCAACGAGGTGGGGCATGTAATCCCATGGTTGCACCTACTTATGCAAGAAAAGCTGCGGACCCCCCCCACCACCAAAAAAAAAAAAAAAAAAATGGAAAACAAAGACAGAGTAAATAGACCAAACTAATGAGAAAGAAGAAAATCAAAAAGAAAACAAACAGAGAGGGAAATCTCACACTATTAAACATAACGGAGATGAAAGAAATGAAACAACGCAAAACACAAAGGAATGGAGGGTGATACAAAGCCCTAACAAATCGTCCAAGGGAACCCGAGTGGCCGAGTTTTCTACAGCGCTCTCCGTTACGGATCACTGCCACCTCACCTCTGTCTGCGTAGGTTCGAGTCTAAAATTTGGCTAATGTAGTTATGTGAGAAAGTTTGCCAGTAGCTTCTCGTGGGTCGGTGGTTATTTTCAGGGGTTTTCCCGGGTTCTTCCTCCACTAATAATACTGGCCGCCATGTATAGCCTATCTTGTGCTGAAAATGGCGTTAAACCCTACAACAACAACAACAAATCGTCAATCCCAGTAACACCTCTTAGAGAAAATCAAATAGCTCTAAGGAATAGATTTCAAGCACTATCAGAAGAGGGTGAACCACCAAAGGAGAATGACACTGATATCTCTATACACGAAATTATGGAACGCTTGGGATCCACCCGTTAACATCCACTCCTGTGTCGAAATTAAGAACAAAAAAAAAGATTACAGTGTCTGGGTCAAGTGGGTCCCAGGACACGGAAAATACGAAAATAGACACTAACACGCCTCAGAAAGCACATTGTTAAAAAGTAAGAAACAGGGAGAGGAAAGAGCACCAGATGAGTAAAATATTGAAACGACAGAGGATATGGACATGTACGGAGAGACTGATGAGGACGAAACTGATAATGAAATTAAAAATGAAAATGACAGCGACAATGAGGATATCAAGTAAGTTGTATATCCCTGCGAGGAAATGATTCGAATGAACAATAAATAACTACTACAGAACGATTTATAGAAACATGAATAACGTACATATTTAGAATGCGACAATCTGGAGAAACAATGAAAACAGAAGGATTAAATATTTCATCTTCTCAAACGAGGAAAACCCCATCTATGACAACATCCAGGCCATATAATTCAGAGTAAAAGCCGTGAATATCCATGCCCCGCCGCCCCTAATAAAGAATATCGGGGAAAAGCAATTGAAATTCACTTCTCGGGACAGCCTTTGGAAGTCCCGACAATAGAACCTACAAACAAACTGGAAAAGAAATTCGACGTAAAAATCGCGAAAGCACACATGGCCACCTACTGGGGATTCCAGTCTGTCTTCACGGATAAAAAAAATCAATAGTCATTCTACGTTTTAGGATTCATTACCAGATCATGGTACAAAGGCTGTCAGAACGACAAAACTTGTCACAGCTGCGAATGCACTGGCCACCTCCCCCAGAGAATGTAAGAATCTAATAAATCCCCAAGCTACCCAAGAAACCAATTCGTAACCAAACACCACCAGGACTTATGCCGAAACCATGAAAAACAAGGCACAAAAAGAGAACGAACTGAAACAACTACAGACCACATCACCACAACCAGAAATGGACACCAACCCAGAAGCTGAAACCGGACAAAATAGCTCGCAGCCAACATGAGAATCCACTGACGAAACTAGCTCGGCGGAAAAGAAACGAGCCAGGCAAAGGGCAAGACAATATCAAAACAGGGAAACGCACAGATAAACAAGTGACTCCCAAAAAGAAGCAATGACAAGAAATCGCTTCAAGCCCCAAAAAACAACTCTAGCCTGGAAATATAAAAAATTGAGAAATCCTTCCACACTTCAAGTAAGCAATACCTTCAAAACCCCAACGGAGAGACGTCAATCCAGGCACATAAAGAGATTCGTCAGTATCAAGGACACCATCAGAAGTAGAAACAACAGAGTAAGAACGAAAGTTGAGGAAAGAAATGAGCAAAGATAAATCTAAAAGGGCAGTCAGCCTAAACAGAGACGAAAGAGAAGGTTAATTACCCTAGACCAACAGAGCGAAAAATACTGCCTACTAAGAACATTTTATTCTTAATTTTATAAAATGTAACATATTTGAATTGCTTTAAACTAATATTTTAATATTATTTAAATATCAGTCCATAGTCAAGATGGAAGAATTAAACCTGCGGATCATGCATATGATCACAAATATTGACAGCATAATAGGGAAAGCAAAAAACAACCCCAAACAATCTGACATAATCTTCTTAATGCAAGAAACGCACAGAATGCCTTAATACATTACAAAAAAAAAACTAGAAGAATTAAATATATCCCACCAGGGAAAAATAGAATACAAACCATTTCATTCAAGCACTGAATGATTACACAAACATTTGTTTTAGACTCATGTTTTATGGGTTTGGTTTGGTTTTGATGGTTTAACGCCATTTTTCAGCACAATATAGGCTATACATGTCGGCCAGTATTAATGGTGGAGGAAGAATCTGGACAACCCCCGGAAAAAACCACCGACCCACGAGAAACTACTGGCAAGCTTTCTCATATAACTACATTTGCCGGATCTTAGACTCGAACACGCGCAGACAGAGGTGAGATGGCAGTGGTCCGTAACGGACAGCGCTTTAGACCACTCGGCCACTCGGGGCCCCCATGTTTTATGGGAGGGGATTTTAATTAGGTTGCAAACGAGATAGATAAAAGTGAAGAACTAACTGTTAAAGACAAACACACGAGCAAATGGATAGATAATTTTACTAAAACTAATAATATTGTTGATGCGTATAGGAATTGTATACATGAATAAAAAAATAATTTACTTTCAAATATGATAATAATAAATGAAGTCGTATCGACTTGTTCAATATATCCACAATAAAACAAAGACTATCAAACAATGTGATATATTAAATGAAAAAATCTCAGACGACAGTCCTGTCTTACTTGTAATATCAATTCAAAATTAAATGGGGGCAAAGGGTTTGGAAACTGAATAATGCTTTCTTAACCGACAAAGAAAATATAAAAACTATCTGTATATACATATACATATAAGTTGAAGGATAACCGTACTGAGAGATCGGGAATATATAAAAAAATTAAATCAGAAGTATTAACTAAATATCACAGTAAAACTAAGAAACTTTATAAACAATGGGTTCAAGGGAATATTTAAATATAATAGCTAAGACAACAATGTCAAGTTCAGAAAAGGAAATAAAAAATAAATGAGAGTTGCTAGAAAGACAAAAAATACAAGGGATTACAATAAGGGCAGGGAAATATGATAATTTGTATTTTTAAAAAGGGAGAAGAATATATAGAGGATTGTAGATTAAGAGGGGTGAACATTAGAAAAAATAGATCAATTACACAGGAAAATGAAACCAATCATATAAACAAGAAAGATGTCTTAGACTGCGTAGAAAGGTACTATGATTATTGATGTGGTCCGTATCAGATTAACATCGTATGTCGGACCCGTTAGTATCGAAAGTTAATTAATTTTATGTTTCTTTTTTCACAACATAGTATGTGTGTTTGTTTTTTGTTTATTAAATTTCATTTTTTAATAATTTTGATATAGGGTTTATAGACCTCACTGACTAATGTACCGCTGCTCTTCAACCATGGTTAGTTGTGTCCAGTGAATGATATTGTGTATGTTTGGACTGGCTTTATATTGGTCAAACATCGTTTTAGTTTTTTTAATTTATAAATAATTCATTTATAGAAATATTTTTTTTTGTCTGTAAAATTTAGTAATTGATTGTATAAATGGTTGTCAAAACATTAAGATTTCCTATTTAAATCAGTTATAACCTAATTTCATAAATATTGGGAATTAGGAATAAATTACTATTTATTAACATCATAGGTATTACAAAAAATTGCGTATAGTATATTCGTTAAATCATAAAGTTCAAATTTGGTAATAGTAGTATTAATAATATATATCATATTCAAGTTTCAATATTCCAGCTCAGTTGTAGCACTGGTAATATTGTAGTTTTAATTAGCATAAAGTTCAAATCGAATCGAAGCATTTGTACATGACACACACCAGTAGACGTTGCTCATGGTGCCTCCTGCTGAATGCTTTTTTGTCTGCTGATTCAACGCCATATTGATTTTTGAAGAAGTATTTTTGTCGGTCTTAAAATAGATTCAAAATTAAATATATATTCCATGTTCCAATGCCCATAAATAATTTGTTACGGTCTTTCGGTTCACAAAACTTCCGACAGAGATATTACACAAAGCCCGCTAGTGGTCACATATTCATCCTGATGTCCACATCAGATTGTTCTTGATCCATGGAGATTTCAGACGTTGTGCCAGCAATGTGCCTGGATCACCCGGATATCCATCTCCATTTCTCCGTCTTCAATCCCTAGTTCCTCAGAACTTCAAGCGAAAGAGGGTATCTTAGATAGATCAATGGCTTGGACCCAGGGGTCCCTATAGGCTTTAAATAGCCTCCATTCTTATATCTCTATCTCTTCAGTTTGGAAATAGGCCTTGCGAAAGTCTTCTCCATTGTTGTTATTGCCTAGCGCCATTTTTAGTCAAATAGAAAATAGTTCTCAGAAGAACTGTTAAAACTTTGAGATATCGACAAAAACAGGGTCTAGTAACCAGCAAGATTTGAATATAATTGTTGCGTGTGTAATAAACAATTGTTGTGTGCGTGATTGTATGAATAAAATACCTTGCAGTCTGAGTTTCCTGGTTTTCGTTTTTTTAGGGGCACCAGACAGAAGCCTCCCCCCCCCCTTTACTTTCGAACAAAAAGTAAAAAGTGTACATTGTCGCAGAATTGAAACCGAGTGGAGTTTGGACTAAATAAATAACTCAAACACAATGTGTGACATATAAGAATGTATTAACTTAATTAGTAAAGAAAAATATATGAAGTATAAATACAATGATTCTCACACGCTCTCACCATACAATTGATCCAATCACTCTATAGTAACATTCACATATTGGAAAAAAAAAACAATGATATTATATCTATCTGATAATCAGATTCAAGAAACCTCAGTTTGAAACAATAGTATACACTGAAAGATATTCACAGTTTCACGTATAGACAGACTAGGATTGAGATTCAAACAATCTCACTAGCCAGTAACTTCTCGTGGGTCAGTGGTTCTTTTCAGATGTTTTCCCGGGTTCTTCCTGCACGATTAATACTGGCCGCCATGTATAGCCTATCGTGTGTTGAAAAATAGCGTTAAACCGTACAATAACAACCTCAAGTTTTCAAATACGTTTCTAATGTTCTGTAAGTAAGATTCACAGATCTCCTGGAATTCGACTAAGATACAACATAATCTCATTTAAATACAAATGTACCAATTGAAACAACAATTGGAACAAACATGCTTCTCGACCCTTGTACAGTCGCACGATTCATGGGTTGGCCCAGACTTCTATCTGTCGCTCGCACCACATGTACAGTCATACGTATACAAGTACAGACAACTTTGTATGTGTAGTTATGTATATAGTCTATATATCTTTATCTTCTAAAGAGTTTCAATGTATTTAAAGCTTGAAGGGGTATTGTTTCTTAGTGTTTCTATGGGGTTGTTCATCCGAGTAGACTTTGTTTACATAAACTCTGAATCCCTTCCCTAGTTCGTGTTTTGTCGACCCTGGTTAAAGGTCACTTGAATCCCGTGTATGTTATTTATGTTTGTGCTATATGTGTTGCTATAAATGTATTATATACATAGTTTCTTTCATGGGATAGCCAGCTATGTTCAATTCATCCAGTTGTCTTATTTTGTTTATTGTGACCCTCCAAATTTGGGGTAAACATTTCGTTTAGTTTTCTTATGAATTTATTTTGTTATTTGTTTTGAATTTTGACCGAAATGCGATGTAATAATTTTTGGAAAAGAAACTTATGGATTTAATGTTTGTATATTCCGTGTCGTTCTTAGTGTTTTCTTATTTCTATTTATTTCCTTTTGAGTACCACCGTGCCATTCTAATACTTATTGTCGAGTAGTAAACTAAGCATTTATCTCAGCGAAGTAAGCATTGATCACTTCTAGCTCACCCTTATCATTTTAGATCGTATTTGTATTGTGTGCTCTTGTTAATACAAGATACTTTCACATCAAAATTGTTATTAGTTCTATTTGTAGTACTTGTATTATATGCTCTATTGTGTTGCACAATTTTTTTAATTTGTTCATCAGTCTATGTACAATAGGTACAAATAAATCTAAGTATATCTCGACCGCCGTTTTTCGTGATAAAACTAGTTCAAAAACAGCAACTATGACAGTGTAGTGCGACTTGGTGACGGTGGCATGATTGACCGACAGTGGTGCGACTCCCCCTGAATTCAACTCAGTGGACATGGAAGGGAAACGTGCCAACCAAGAAATAATCCCAACTAAAGCAAGGTCATTAAGCTCAATAACTATTTCCGGACGGCAGTAGAACAAACTGTCCTACTGGCCTACCACCGTCTAGGTTGCCAATTATTGGAAATGCTGTCAAAGCACCACGCCAGGCTCTAGTCATCATCATCATCATCAGTCTCTTGACCTAGTGTGGTCGCTGAGGCACTGTGCTGCTGAAGATAGGGAACTTACATCGGGAAAATTGAAAGGCTACAAAACGCGGGGTACAAAAAATATATGGTGCACCCCAGGGAATTCTATGTCCCTCTAATAACAGTGGACAAACTGTACGTAATGGTAACAGTGAAACAAGCTTCTCCATTCATAAGGGTAGTCGGGCCAAAAACGGTAGAGGTCCACGTAAATGGACTACCTTTGCAAATTGAAACATGCAAACTGATAAACAAAGAAATTGGAAACAAAGCTTAAAGCGAAAAACGTAACCGCAAGATGGCTACTATATGGGGATTCGCCCCAATAGTATTAGGGGGAAGAATTTTGATAATGACCAGAGAGGAAGCCAAGAAACTCCGTACCTTCTTGTATGTAATGGGCTTCAAACTAAAATCATGTATAAGGGTTGGGAAGAGGACAGAAGGTGCCTAAAATGTGGACTAACCGGACATGTCCCTTGGGATTGTAAGCAGACCAATACAGGGCCACAATCCAAACCAATACTCGCCAGAACAACAACCAAATCAAATGAGGGTTTGTTTGTTTTGTTTGATTAGGATTTTTAACGTAGCTTTAACAAATTTTCAGTCATATCGCTACAATGTCTGCTGTGAGGCAGTTTATAGTGATGTCTAGCACTGAGGCATCATGCCACAGACATATAGCATGATGTCCCACCCAGTCACATTATCTTGACACCAGGCCGACCAGTCCTGACACTAACCTCTTAATGTTGAGCGTCAAGCGAGGCAGCTGTTAGTACCATTTTTACAAGTCTTTGGTATAACTCGGGCGGGGATTGAACTCACGACCTCCCGATTCCGCGGCGGACGCTCTAACCACTAGGTCATCGGAGCGGTAAACCAACACAATGAGAAAGGGAATTATAGCTATTATATACAAAGGGAAGAGCGATAGGGAACTTCTAAATAACTGGAGGCCCATCTGCTTCATAAATGCCGACTATAAAATTCTTAGTAAAATAATAACAGAATAAGGGAATGTATAAAGTAATATATACTAATCAAAGTTATGGGGGAAATATTAAAAATATATTAAATAACACACTGTCCATAAATACAGTGATTGGTACTTTTATATATAAAAGGGGAAAAAGGAAAGGAGTCGTGACAATCAGGACAAAGCTTTCAACCAAATAGAACATGGCTTCATTTTTAAAACTCTGGGGAAATGCGGATTTGACCATAATGTAATAAACTGGGTAAGGGTAATGTATAATAATATAACGTAACAAAATAATAATAAATGGGGCTTTTACAAGGGGAATAAACATAAAATGATCAGTCAGACAGGGCTGTCCCATGTCAATGCTGCTATGTTATTGCGATAGAATCCCTGAATATAAATATCAACCAAAATGACAACATTACAGGGAATAAATATACCGAATGTGAAAAGAAATTTCAAAAAACTATAATGCATGCAGATGACTGCAAAATTTTTACTAGAGATGGATTTTCTTTCAAACACCTGCAACATGAATACACAAAATTTGTGAAAGAATATGGTTCAATAATTAACCATGATAAGAGAGTAATTTTACCAATATGAAAAGTAAAATCACTAGAATTACCATATGGACTAAACTCTACTCACACTAACTATCGTGAGGTATTAATCAAGACAAAAGCACACATACTGAAACTTGGATGTACAAGAATATTTATCTAATGGACTGCATACAGGTAGCTTAAATCTACATGTATATCCAATTAAATTACACACTGAGTACAATTCAACGCACAGAACAACATAGAAAGGAAAATAATTAGCTTTATTTGGATCAACAAAATACACTATCTAAAATAAATAAAGAAACAAACCTCAACTACTGTGGGAGGTGTGTGTGTGTATATATATATATATAACTTTCGGCACAACTGGGTCTGTCAAATGATTTAAATATGAGACGGACCACACCAATAATTTCGAAACAACGGGACATCGAGAACAATCATTCCACACACACACACACACATACATATAATAATAATGAGGACTTTGTATAGCGCCTAATCTTTCGAAGCGCTAAGCGCTTTACGCGATCAATAATGTTATGACTACACTACAGAAAAACAAATGACAAAAACACTCAAATTGGAAAACAAAAAGCATGTTGAAAACATACAAGATACAAAATATGATTAGGTCTCTAAGTTTGTCCCTGCAGTCGAAACAGGTGCGTTTTAAGAGCACTCTTAAAAGGGACCACTGTGTATTTGTGTCTAATTTCAATAGGCAATTCGTTCCACGTCGACGGGCCCTGATAAGAAAGACAACGTTGTCCATATGACTTTGTTTTCACCGTGGGAACAGTGAGGATACGATTGTCAGAAGAAGAGCGTTAAGTATCTACCTGGTGTCTACACATGGGTGAGGCTGGATAGGCTTGTTGGACTGGAGTATGTCAGTGAAACATAGTACAGAGAACAAATTTTGTGTTTGATTCTGTATCGAATCGTTAGCCAGTGTAGGGTACAGAGCAGTGGTGAGGTGTGCTCTGATCGAGGTACTCTAAAGATGATTTGCGCAGCTGTGTTTAGAAATTAGGCCGTGAACTTAGGGATGAATTTGTGATAATACCCCGCTGGCCCAATAAATGGCCTAACTTGTTTCTATCAGTCGGAAGTAAAACCAAAACTCTTGTCCCCCTTTTTGAATTTTCTATCGTGCGCTTGTGAATTATAATACCAAGTTGCGCGACTGCTAGCTTGCCTTAACGTTTCGTGGGCTATTGTACAAGTCTCTCTCAACTTGCCCTTCAAATCACATACGTACTGGTATGTGGTTCGAATTTCGTCATCTGCTTCGTCATCCGACCATAGCTATCTTAGAATATTCATTGGCCCTCGCACCGTTCTTCCATATAAGAGTTCGAAAGGCGAAAAGCCTAGATCATCTTTGGGAACTTCTCGATATGCCAACAATACTGCATGGAAATATCTGTCCCAATCGTTCGGACCTTCTGCGCACATCCATCGCAACATTTGTTTCAGTGTTTCGTTGAACTTCTCAACTAGCCTGTTGCACATTGGGTGATACGGAGTGGTTTATAATTGCACGATCGATTTAATTCTATTAACTTCTGCCATGAGTTCTGATTTGAACTGTGACCCACAGTCTGTCAGAACCTCTTCCGGTATCCCTCTAGCCTACTAAACATTTCCACTAAGGCTTAGGCCACTCGCTCAGTTTCGATGGTTGGTAGAGCGACGGCTTCCGGGTACCTGGTTGCATAATCGACCATTGTCAAGATGTACCTTTTCTTTCGATATGTACGGGATGAGAACGGACCAACAATATCTATCGCCACGCGTTTGAATGGAGTTTTTTTTTAAAATCAAGGGCATTTTACCGATATCTACTCGCTTAACTCTCCCTTTATATTGCGGTTTTTTTGACAAATGTCGCAGGATCTGCAATACATAGTTACATCAGCATGGGCCCCTGGCCAGTAAAATTCCATAAATACTCGGTCTTTGGTTTTCGTAAACCCCAAATGACCTCCACCCAATTGTTGACTCGTGTGCTAACTTCAACACATGCGCTCTATTGTTTTGTGGCACCACTACCTGTGTAAATAGTCTGCCTTCACGAGTAGTATGCTCCCTATGTAAACCATTGTTGTTATATTTGAATCTATGGCTACCCAAGCTTTTGCATTTCATGACTTTCCCCGACTGCAGCTTGCGACCTAGTTTCAATCACCATGGAGGTTGGAATATCGGCCTTTGCTATCCCTGGCGCTATGGAATTCAATACACCTACAATTACCTACAATTAAATCATACAACGGTCGCTTTATGTCACTGCGCCTGTCCAATAGGGTGTCTCGATATGGACGCATGCAGTCGGCACCTGTACTGCAGTATTATCCATCATTCTGACAGACACTGTTTTTCCAAGGTATTGATCTGGCCTCACAAGACTCTGCTTAACAACATCATCGTGTTAATGAGCAGTGTAACTACTGGTGTTCCTATGTTACTATTATGTGGAAATACTAGTGTTCCTATATATATATATATATATATATATATATATATATATATATATATATATATATATATATATATATATATATATATCATGTAGAACTCTTGAAGGGGTACAGCCACTAGAGAGAAGCTCTAAATGTACTTAGCTATCGGAGCGGGATTGCCAGTTCATTTTGTTTGAGCCAAAGAGTTGGGCGAGTTGTATGCTTTTAATCAACTCTTTTTTTAAAACAAAATAATATTCAGTTTCGTAAAACACGTTCAATGTTGTATTATATGGTTGCGTTATTTTATCGTACTTGTAATTTAATTTAGTAAGAGGGTATGACTTATGCAAATTGGTAGCGAGATGATACGACTCAGATTATTAACATGGATATGGACACATGTGCATACCCCTGTTGATAATTTTATCTGGTAACTATTATAACTAATGTTGAAAACGCACTATGTATGTATTAATGTTTTAGTAGATATTATTTCTTTTTTTAATGGCATACCATTACTACGTCACAGTCATACATGAGGAATATTTCAGGCGGGTTATATTAACCGTCATAGTTTAATGTGGTTACAATTAAAGCAGACTATTCGGAAAGTTGTTTCTTTTCCATATTCAGCTCATTAAGTGGGAATAACCAGACGAGTGAGTGAATATGAGGATGTCTGGTGCACCATAACGATGTTAGACCACCAGTTTAGTGCCCATGTATAGGTACATTAAAGTCTGGAGAGTGGGAGTGAATACATTTTCATTGTCACTCACATACGTGTGTTTTTTTTTGAAACCCTGCCCAGTCTCCATTTGTCACAGATGATGATAAGTTAGTACAAACTCGAAGCTTACACCTGGATATAACTCTAAACAATGACACATCTTACATACAAACGGAATAACTCAAGAAAATTAATACTTTGGCACGTTAAATGGACATCATGACTGCGAGTATCAGGCAGCAGCATCAAACCCAGACATTGTAGACAGCAGCAAAGCTTCGGAGCATACAGACGAGAAGAACATTCTGGAAATGCCAGAAACTTGCCCTTTTCCCTGAATAAAACTGATAAAACTGCAGAAAAATACTCATGATAATCGTGAGTCCCATTCCTACTTTGAAACAAATTCTAACTGAATTAAACAAGATGTCCATGTGTTCTGGATAATATAAACAATACAGAGAGAAGAAAAAAACAATTATAAGCCTGCGCAATATTGGGATGACTGGTGTTTGGGACTCGAAGAAGGCCCGCGTGTGTAAAGCTAAATATCTGATAAAAGGGAACAGAGAAGATAAGAAACTGTCGAGTTCTAGTCTAAAGAAGATTTGATTTACAAGGAATCACATGAAGCAGGAGCAAGGAAAATAAAACTGCTGCAATTGCAGCCACCCTGGTCCGAGATAATTATATTCGTTAGGTATTATGCAACACTGACCCCCTTCCCCCCCACACAATTACAAAAAAAAAAACATGTCACCTGGATACACGGTTTAAAATGTGGAGATGTCGACATCGTGAAATATACCGGAGAATATGACGATATGCTGGTTCAACATGGGAATGCAAAAATCTGCTCAGATGGTTATGAAAGAACGAATCCACAGGTTATGGATACAATTAGAGAACTTGCAGAACATCTGAAACAAGAGTAATGCGTACGCCAGGATGACCGATCCATCCCATAATATATCTGTAGATTATGCTCGTGATCTCATACAATGTCAGAATATCAAAGCAGGAATAAAAGTGGAGAAGATAACCAAAGGAGGCTCAGATAATGTCGCCGACGAGCTATTGGATGTTTTGAGAATGACGAGTGAGCATCTCTGCGTAGATGAAGTTATTCATTCCCGAGACAAGGCTCTTCCGGCAATTATCTGCAACACGGAAGCACAATTGGCCGACTCTAAATAAATCGTGTTTAGAGTACGGAGCAGGTGTGACTGGCATTAATAGAACATTTTCCCTCGGGAAAGTTTTCGTGACAACAGTGTATAAATCGCATAAAGTCATCTGGAAGATAACTGGCGATACGCCAATTGTGTCTGTGCCATTGATGCTCCATTGGGACGGTCGTCAACAGAACTATTTCCGGTTCTTTTCCCGATCTCGGAGGTGTGCTAGGTATTGAACTTAAAAATGTGGAGATACTAATGATGACTGATAAGGCAATGGCCAACGCTGTTAATCTGGTATTCCCTGATTGCAAAAGAAAGCTGTGCAAGAAACACATCGACGACAATATTATCCGTCAAATGACAAAAGATTTAAACAAAAACACTAAGTAGCGGACATGGATCGTTGAAATGATCTTTGGATCAAATGGTGTTGCCACAGCCCATTGCTCAGCAACTTTTGACGAACGTAACCATATCTTGAAAACTAAATTTATTGAAAATAATCATGGAGATTTTTTGGTCTATTACGAAAGATACATTCAAGAAAAAATATAGCAAAACATGTTTCCGGTGATGACCAACGTATAGACTAATAATAATACCAAAAGCATGAACAATCGGTTAAAGGTCTTGATCAAATGGCATCCAAGGAAAACGAACGAACTCATTGACAAATTATATGAAATGATCAAAGTCTAGCTCTTCGACCTTCGCCGATCTCTTTACAGGACAGGCAACTATACAAAACAAAATTCTCGCGATGTAAAATAAGTACATTATCATGGAATTCGAAATATAAGGGGAAAAAAAGAGACTTGATATTGACATTTTTGAAGAAATTAACAACAGACGTCAAGTTCTCAAACTGATGAAAGCCCCAACATTGGCCAACCCCCTCCCCCCCCCCCCAAAAAAAAAAAAACCAAAAAAAAAAACAAAACAAAAACAAAAAACAAGGTGCCGGACGACAAGGACTCTGAGAAAAGATTAGAAAATGTTTGCTTTGTCTATAATCGTTATTTCTTTTATTATTATCTATTTACCTCCGCACAAAGGTAGAGTATTAAAACATGTAACCGGTTAGGAATCTGATTATTCATTGTATATTTAATTTGCCTTCGCAAAATCCATCTTCTCAGAATATGACTATTTAAAACTTCTCTTTAAACAAACGCGAATATGAAACTCATTTGTTCAGTCTTTTGTACTAAATATGAAGACATTATAAAAATGATTTTTCATAATTTAAAACAATTTGAATAGGACATTAATTTGGAAATATATGTTAATTTGACTTGTTCTAAATGCGTTCTTTATTCTAATATACGATTTCTCTTTTACTCACTTCTCCTTCGATCCTGACCAATTTATTTGCCGCTTCTTAATTATTTTCTTCTCCTACAACCTTTCTTGGGCTCCTTGTACTCTACTGCTTCTTGTACTATTCTCGTAATCCCTCCACCTCCCCTCAAGAATTTAGTGCAGTCTACGTGCGCCTGAGAGAGAGAGAGAGAGAGAGAGAGAGAGAGAGAGAGAGAGAGAGAGAGAGAGAGAGAGAGAGAGAGAGAGAGAGAGAATATACCTATTTACAAAACTTTTCGCTGTTACCAGCTGTAATTATTATCGCGTTCTTTGGCCATGGGCAGAGTCGCGCCCAATAAGCTTCGTCCTCAAGACGTATCTGTCTTACTAAACACAGCAAAGACGCGGAAAAATACAGCTATTGCGATTTACCTTAAATATTAAATTGTTCATATTATTTGGACAATATGGTAACATTCTAAAACTATTTAATTACGGTTAGTGCAAGTTTATACATATTATACATATATCGTCCGCGAATGGAAGTTTAATTTTCTTATTAATTTCACTCTTTCTCCTTTTGTTTGACATTGAAACATCCTCGTGTCAATGTATAAAAATAATTAGTTTAAATGCTTGAAGAGAAAAAAAAGGACATGACCACGACGGGCAAACGCATGGCAATTACTTACAATATATATATATATATATATATATATATATATATATATATATATATATATATATATATATATATATATATATATATATATATATATATATATATATATATTTTATTTATAGTGTAGGAGGCTCCTAGGAGACTCTCCGTTACGGATCACTGCCATCTCACCTGTCTGCGCGTGTTCGAGTTTCATATTCGGCTAATATGAATATATGAGAAAACTTGGCAGTAGCTTCTCGTGGGTCTATCGTTCTTTCCGGGGTTTTCCCAGGTTCTTCCTTCACCATTAATACTGGCCGCCATGTATATCATACCGCGTGCTGAAAAATGGCGTTAAACTCTACAACAACAACAACATATGTAGTGTAGATACAAAATTTATATCAATAAATATAACATAAAAAGTTTGCTTTATCTATTATCACGGTTTTTATTATCTATTTAACTCAATGCACGGATAGCAACGTTTTTAAATAGAAACGTATGTAAACTTATAATAAAAGATTTTACACACGATTTTCTTGTTATTCCAATTCGAACTTGTTGTAAACTTATCCTTCATTTTGGGTAATTTGTTCGCCAGTATAATTCACAATATAAATACACTAGTCTACAATGATTTTTACGACTCAGTCAGGCCTTGTGAGGCTTTGTTTGGCTTTGTTTGACTTTGTCTGGCTTTGTGGCATAAGTATATATTGAAAAATGTTGCATCTGTCTGGTGCCACCCTTCTCACAAAAAAGAATCAACATATTAAATATACAAAGACAAACGTGGTAGTACAATAGTTGTACACAACACATTAATAACTCACTTATCTATACAGCTGAAGATGCGCACGTACTGCAAGTATTTGTTGACATCTCATTTCTCCGCATCACAAAGCTTTCTTGAAGTTAAGAAACGACACCCTAGTTTTCACCAAATGTGTTTGCGTGTTTTAGCACCGTTTTGCTGCCCACCCATATTAATGTGCAGTGTTGGAGTAAACAAAAGTAATGGTTCTAAATAAGTACTTTTGTTGGTTCTGTTCTATCAAAGTATTTAGTTTTACCTTCTGCTGGGTCCAAATCTGTACTTACGCCCCATGGAGTTTCATAAATTCCTCAAAACAAGTTTCACTGGGGAGTCATTCGCGAAGCTGGAACTTAATACCCTTAGGAACTTAATACCGGTGGAGTTTCTCGTTGGAAGGACTCTTAGCTCTCAGTCACTCCCTAAAATCACTCGGAATAAGATTATCCGTGGACATAGTCCTCTTGGAATATTCTCTTAAGAGCTTCGGAGCATTTTCAGTTCCTAGACCCTGCAGGTTTGAACTGGGATTAGTAGTCCCCTACCTTTGTCGCTCGTCAAGGGATCAGATTTCCGCTCCTTGTTAAGGATTGTTTTTAGTGACTTTTGCCAGAGTTGGATTTTGTCTATGTAGGTATGTATAATTCTGCTGGTTGTTGTATTATTATTGTTCATTATTCGTCTTGTTTATCGTCTTTCAGAGTCATTATTTGTCTTGTTCATTGTCTTTCAGAAAGTCATTAATTATGTATAAAAAAATATGTAGCTCTTGTGATATTTACGTCCTCCGTTCCTTTTTCAGTCATCCAGGTTCGTTGTGCGTGTTTTTGGTTCGACCCCGTTAAAGATTTGTGTTTTGTGGGGTATACCTCTTAAGAGGTACCAATTTAAAAATTCCATAATTATAAATCCAAATCGATATATGTGTAGAGTTACGTTTCCATGAATCATAGTCCATAACTATTCTTGTTTTGTTGCCATTTCATGATAATATTGGTTTGTTTTGTGGGTTTAAAGGTTCCCGTAATATCTTAAATTTCTATCCCTGAATCTAAGTCCTTATCCGTTTCCGTTCTGTTGCCGTTACATTGTAATAAATTTTTGTATTTTATGTTACACTTCATCACATGAACGAAATTTTATATTCCTCTTTATATTTAATCCGTAATCATTAATCAAAGTCTATATATCCGTTCCTATTTCGTTGCCATGGTATAGTAGATTTGTTTTATGGGTTATACTTCGTATGAAGTGCCAGTTGGTTCACTCTCAGCTCGTGGTCGGGCTTTCCTGCTCAATTTCAGCACTTGCGTTTTTCTGACATTACTCTTGTCAAAGTGTCAACAGAGTGAATCAGACCGATCACTGACAAAACGTTCCGTAATGTAAAGAGTTTTACCTACGGAGAGATATTTATGCACAAATATCGTCTGTGCGCTAGGAGCATTTGGTTTTTCCCATCAAAAACACTTCCCACGTGCGGCATAGGATGAACCGTACTCACTATTTCAAAATAGTGTACTATATATATATATATATATATATATATATATATATATATATATATATATATATATATATATATACAAACAAGTAGATATTTTTAACACAACGGACTATTAAATTATATATATATATATATATATATATATATATATATATATATATATATATATATATATAGATATATATATATATATATATATATATATATATATATATAGATATATATATATAATTTAATAGTCCGTTGTGTTAAAAATATCTACTTGTTTGTATTTTGAAAATATAGTGTCGATTATGCAGTGTTAGGCATTGTTGTTCTGTACATGTATTATGTGGCATTTGTATATTTGTATCTGTCTTTATAATTTGTAAGGTAGGAAATGCGTAGCAATATTGCTTGATATTGATAGTTTACTGTATCGAGAATTTGGACTATGTGTGTATGTATCACTATCAGGAGTCGTGATATTATTGTTGTTATGATTCATTATAGAACAAGCATGTGCGTAATATTTAGATGTGAGTGTACAAGTCAAGAAAATGTTTAATCGCCATTATGCTGATCAATGTGTGTTATTCTCATGTGATTGAGCAAGGTGACAAAATTGTATTTTGTATCATATTTTTCGCCCCCCCCCCCCCTCCCCGGCGTAACGGAGAGTATTTGGCGCCCGGGGACAAGGTATAAATTTTACGCCCCCAGTTGTCATTGAAACATAGGAAAACATTAGTCAATACTGAATACAACATAATAATACAATCATCATACAAAGGCAATTTAAGGTTAATACATTTTAACTGCAACAACCACAACAAAATTGTTACCAACAGTTAGTGACTTAGTCTATATCAACCACCGCCCAATCCAAAAAGTCATCACACTAAACTGATTTTTCTCGCCAGATTCAGTCTGAACCAGAGTTAATCTCAATCATCCAGACATCCTGGCACGGACTTGGTTGTTTACTTAGTTGTTTCTTCTGAAGCACACTTTATAAAAGTATACAAGTATACACTGAATCCTCCTATCATCGTCTTCCGGCGGCCCCCTTCCCCCTCAAGACGGCGCCCGGTGTAACTTACGCCAGCTGCACCCCCTTGCTACGCCACTGGTCGTGAGGATAGGCAGTTGTGCGAATGAACAAGGCGATGAGTATATATATCCTGACTTTGACTTAGTTGTCAGCGCCCAGGTTGTTGGACTATCATATTTTTTAACTCTGACATTTTTATCCTTAATTGTCCGTAAATTTGATTTTAAAATATTGTTTCAAATTGAATTAATATATGAAGAAAGTTTTTTTTAAAATCATAATGTCGTAATTAAATAGAGATCTAGATACAATTATCAACCATCATAATCAAGTTCATATGAAGGTTTGGAATTTATATTTTCTTCTTAATACATAAATACATCTTACAAATTTATTAGTGTTATTTTTCATTAAAATTTAATTATTTTTGTCCATGTTCAAAGCAAAAAAATTTTTATATAGATTTGATTGTAATAGTGATTGATACAATTTGAATATTAAAATAACATGTACATGGAAGAGATTCTGCAAGATTTAATTTCAAAGCCTATCTTGTCAATCCAGTCATTGATTCTTAGCATTGGAAATGTATATATCTTGCTTGTTGACACTTCACTTTTCTATAATCAATGCACGTACGAAATGTTCGATCGCATTTAAGAACAAGAATACACGGTGAATTCCAGTTACATTTATTTAGTTCGGTATAATCATTTTTCAGCAAATACTGAGCTTCTTTTGTCAAACATTCCTGCTTGGGAGGATTTAACCTGTGTGATGCTCTTTCACAGGTGTAGAATATACAATCTCAAGATCACGATCGATTTATTTGTTCGTGCTGGAACAAGTGCTCGTATTCACATAATATTTGTTTAAGTTCATTTTTCTATTGGTAATATATTGTCCAAATTGTTTAATATGTCTCCGATGACTGATTAAACAAAAATACATAGTCAGATTGCACTCCATCGTTTGCATCCTCACAGTTTGAGACATATAAAACTAAATTTATTGAATATTAACTTGACTATATCTTCCAAAATACTTCTTTAAAATATTTATATAACAAATTTGTTTGTGCTTCCTCTCAGGAGTATTAATGATGTAATTTTAGTCACTTACTTTCTTTTTAACTGTATAAGGACCCTAAAATTTACCCCGAAGAGGATTTTGATACACGAGCAAGAGTGCCCAAAAGTGCCAGCGAACCGTATGACCATGCTGAAAACGTCTTTCCTTTGTACTTCTGTCATACCTTCATTTCATTCTTGACTGAGTAAAGTAAAGATTATTTATAACAACATATTTGAAATTAGAGATATAATCAAGAACATTATTAATCTTGGAATCTACATTTGAAAGAAGTTTCTCTTTAAATAACTTCAGTGGTTGGTAGACAGTCTCTCGAAAAATTATTTGAAAAGAGCTAAACACTAATAGTTCTTAAACTGAAACACTAACCACCACAAACAAAAATGAATACCGTCATCCCAATATTTTCTTGTATTAAAGTAATATCACTGAATCTTAATATTCGAAGGTTGATAAAAGCTTTCCAAGCTTGCAAACAAGTCTTGTAGTTACAAGTGGATTAACCACAACCGTATCTCCAGTTAGATCATTGCTTAAAAAAATAAATGAATAGCTTCGAAAGATAAAAGTATACTCATCCGATAGTCACAGGTCCTGAGACTAAGTCTGATACAAGTGAAGAGGCAAATTGCCAAAGAAGAAGAATGCTTTCACTAGAAGAAAACTACTCAGACAAGGGCAAACTACCTGATGACAAAATACTCTGAGAAGCCAATGTCCCTTAATATGTTAATAGTAATAGACTTGGTAAAACCGCCAATAAGTAGTAGAACATTTCGACACAAATGATTCATAATTTTTAAAAATGAATCGGACTGGTTTTGTTTGACCCTACCAATATATTGCTTTCAGTGCAAAACCGTGACCTTGACCTCTTTGAAATAAAAGAAACTGAAATTGCTATATTTTAATCCTTAGTTTTCAGCATGTATGAACCAATGAACCATAAATAACGCGCCCTTTCGTTTTACAATTTTTACAATATGTGCACGCAAAATAAATAAGGATTTTAAATCTGTCTTACCAGAATTTCAATTTCTTTCCCTCTCTGTATTTATATTTACTTTTCTTCTTAATCTCTCTTTCTGTCTCTCTACCTGTCTGTCTATATATATATATATATATATATATATATATATATATATATATATATATATATATATATATATATATATATATAGTCACAATCTCAGAGATATGCACTATAGTAGTGAGATAATGGCGGTTTTATTGTTTACTAATATAGATTACCTCCTTCTATACCCCATTCACTATTATTTCGATTGATGTCACTAAACACTTGCGTGTTCCTTAGTACTTTCAAGGCTGGAGTACTGTAATTCATTGATATCAGGTTCGTCTCAGTATCGTGTACAGGAATTGCAAAAAGTTCAAAATTATGCGGTATACTGACCTGGAGTAATCACTGTGACCTTAATCCACTTGACTTCATTTTGTCTAGTGTTGTATTACTTTATCGTAAAACGTAAAACCAACCCAAACCAAATAAATATGACCTAGACTATATGATATATGTTCTTTTAATATAACGTAGCCCAGTTATCTCAGTTACTTAACTGCGAAAGATATAAATAATGTGCCGGCATATCTTTAAGAACACTTTTGTTTAAATCATGATTTCCAGCGAATAACGTAGACATTTTTCAGCATTAGACTGTATGTCTATGCGGGTATATAAGATTACCACTAACTCTGTACCCTGTGTTTTTCACCATAATCAGGTCTGCACATCGCAGGAAGGTGGATTAAGTATCGAAAATATTATTCAAATTCCACTGGCGGGTAGACGCATCAGTTCAAAATCATTTTGAATGATTTCTACTCCATACTTCGTTACGGATATCGAACATCCAATTTAAGATCATCAAAATGGGTGAGTAGTTCACTTATTTCTTCAAATTTAAATTTGAAACTCTTACAATTTATTTTACATCAACTTTGTTACACAAATTGATACTGAACGCAAAATAACGTACCCAGGGCTAGTAAGATGGCACAGAAAGCTGATTATCGGAGGTGTTCAGAATCATTTTTGTTTAAATATGTAAGGCTGAAATTTGTTAAAGGTTATTCTACTTTAAAATTGTCAATTTCGATGAAACGTATAATTTCCATACTTTATCCTCTCTTAAAACATAATTAAATAAATTGCAGAATTGATATACAATTATTCGCACTTCGAACATGTGCATGGTTGCTAAATTATACCAATTTGTTAGCAACGAAGTTCGAACGAAAATATAATCGTTTTAAGAATGAATTTCTAAAATGTAATTTTTTTCAAAACCTTTTTTCACTAAAATACTTAAAATACTAATGTCTGATTAACACAGCTCGAACGTTAAGATAGCCATCTTTTGAATACAGTAGGCAAATCAAGTCGTGGTAAGTCATACCAAGGAATAGTCAAAATCCTTCGAATACAGTAAAAGTCAAGTCATGCCAGACTATTGTGAAAATCTTTAGAATACAATAGAAAGTCAAGTCATGCCATGATATGGTGAACATTCTTGAAATACTATTGGTAAATCAAGTCATGCCAGACTATTGTGAAAATCTTCAGAATATAATAGAAAAGTCAAGTCATGCCACACTATTGTGAAAATCTTCAGAATACAATAGAAAAGCAAGTCATGCCAGACTATTGTGAAAATCTTCAAAATACAATAGAAAAGTCAATACGTGTCCAGGTATGGTATGAATATTTCAGTACAGAAGTCGTGGCATGATATATTCCTAATCTTTCGAATACAATAGCCAAGTCAAGTCATGACAACATATGGTCAAAATATTTCGAATACAATAGGCAATTCAAGTCATGCCAACATATGGTCAAAATATTTTGAATACATAAGGCAATTCAAGTCATGCCAACATATGGTCAAAATATTTCGAATACAATAGACAATTCAAGTCATGCCAACATATGGTCAAAATATTTCGAATACATAAGGCAATTCAAGTCATGCCAACATATGGTCAAAATATTTCGAATACATAAGGCAATTCAAGTCATGCCAACATATGGTCAAAATATTTCGAATACATAAGGCAACTCCTCCCAGGTGCAAAATCTTTCAGTACAAAAGCCATGGCAAGTCACGGCATGGTTAAAATCCTTCGAATGCAACAGGTGAGTCAAGTCATTCCAGGTTTTTGTTAAAATCTTTCGAATACAATAGGCAAAGCAAGTCATGACATGTATGATCAAAGTCTTTCGTATGCAAGTCAAGTCTTGGTAGGGTTCAGTTAAAATGCTTCTAGTACAGTAGGCAACCCCAGTTATGCCAGTATATGGTCAAAATCTCTGAATGAAACAAGCACTGCATGTCACGTCAGGGTATCGTGAAAAAAGCCTGGTGACAAATATTGAAGTAGTCACGTCAGGGTATCGTGAAAAAGGCCTTGATAAAGGTACTGAAGTAGTGCTAATTGGTGGCTGAGTTTTACCTTTAAATAGAACGGAAAACGTTTCCAAATTACAACTCAAAATTCTCCAAAGCAACACACAGTTAAGCTACAGAAGTATTACAGTGAGGATATTTGATTGATGCTTGAAACGAGTGAATACTGGATATATTCCATCACAAATGTAATTAAGATAAGTGCATCTTGATGTGGAGAGAGAGAGAGAGAGAGAGAGAGAGAGAGAGAGAGAGAGAGAGAGAGAGAGAGGGGTGAAATAGACATTTTTATGGGGATGCCGGTATGAATAACACGCATAAGGGCAATTATACCCCTAAATGGAAATATAAAGCAGTTCCAAAAGTAATATGACCACTGTGGTGACATTAATTTTCACACACTTAGAGAGAAGATTGCATAATAGAATAACAAAGCGGAAACATATATGTTGGTAATTACAATGATACTCATGCAGAGCGAACAGAGAAGTAGAGGATTCAGTTTGAGATGATAGGAACATCACCGAGCCATTTCCGTCTCCTCTTGACCCAAGCTAATCCAACTGAGTATGATGCGTCAGTTAAACTATCACGTTGGGGCCCCTTAAACGTATCTTTTTGAACTGAAACACTCATGCTCACAACATTTAACTTGCATGAAAGTTATGTTAATATCAGTGAATTATCAAGAGCTTCGTCTCTTGTCATGCTAGTTTGTCACATTTCCATTATTTAAGTATAGTCCTACTTAGTGATGGGAATCGGTCAGAAATTCATAATCGATAATCGGTTCCCCTTAATCAACTGATCGTCGATTATAATCGGTTACTAAGAGCAAATTTTAATTTTTGTTACACAGTTATATCTTTGATCAAGAATTCAATATGTTTATAAATATACAGGAGTAATCTATTTTAATGACATGTATACTTTAACCTGACAATAATATTACAAAAATACATTGTGTTACTTTTGTTCTACAACTTTGTTAAATGAATGCAACTTTTTATGGACGATCAGTCATATGTAACTGAAATACTGCTACAATCCCCCTAAATTCTTTCGTTCATATGTGATGTTTCTATAATTTAAAGTATAGAAGGACATGATTTTCTTGTTTGTAATTGTTTATAAATACTACAAAAGATGTTGCAATTTAACTTAAATCAACAAAATGTGTTTAAATTTTATTAACTCAACAATTTAAAAACTTGAACATGTAATAATGACTATACATTCCTAATAATGAAACGTAAGACTTTTTATTTGTAGTTGTGAAGCGATTAATACATTTCAGGTCAACTTTAGTGGCTGTGAGTTTTACTAACCTTTGTGCTTTGCATGCACCTAAAAAGTTGTCTCCCTTTACACACAATCGATTATGGAGTTTCACAATCGATTATCTTATCGGTTTGCTCAACCAACTGATGATCGATTATAATCGATAATCGGAACAACACTAGTCCTACTACAAAGTACATCCTCCTTTGCTGGTTTTTAGCATCATTACGAGTTTCTTGCTGTCACGTTTTGAGAAATACGCCTTAGAGAAACCAGACAGCTCAAATAATAAGACGTTTAACGAGCAAGTGGTGTACATAAAAATATGTTGGTAATAATTGTGCAACGTGATAAGCGTAAATAATGGTCAGAAAAGGTGGTTCTGTATATTAAAAACTCTGTGAAATATCCCATGAATTAAACTTCTCGAGCTAACAACAGTATTATTGTTACTAAGATGCTAGTTTGGACTTCGTGGTTCATCTGCGAATCATTCCAGGTGCTTTGCTCATCGTAAATTGTTCAATACTTTTCGATACTTATAAAGACAATTTTTTAAAATATAAAATATAAGATTTTAGTACATGTTTACAATAACAAATATTATTATTTGGGTCTTCGATATTGGAAAATATTAACTCTCGAAAATGAAGCGATAAGTTTGTGCTCGTTTTTTCTAAATTCATATTAATCGTTCAAAAGTTCTTGAATTATGATCACCCTATAAGGAACATAACTATATGCAATGAATTTAACGTTCGTCCCGTGCTAGCTAAAATGCAGATACGACTTTCTGACAGTAGTATAGCAAGAATTTCTTGCTCCATCCCAATTAAAAAAAAGTTTCTCATATAAAGCTTTGTCCCCTTCTGGGCCTCCCTTTCCCTGCACAGTTACGGGATATATTATGTGTTTTTTACGTCACGGCTGTCGAGGCTTTCCAATATCAACTTAGTAAGGCAAAGCTATGTTTCTCATCGCCTGTTCAGTACTCGTGGCGAAGGGCGAACGAAGTTGGGAACCGTCCTGTATAGTATTTGCAATCGTCTGTATCCAATAGGTTAGTTACCTTATATGTTTTCAATATGTTTTTATGTTTTCCAATTTTTCGGTTTTGTTTTTTTTCTTTTTCTTTAGTCTAGTTATATTATCATTGTTATTATTATTATTATTAGTAGTAGTAGTAGTAGTAGTAGTAGTTGTTGTAGGGGGTTGAAGCAAGCAAACGATGATAGTGTTTAGACACACACACACACACACACACGCACACACACACACACAAACACACACACACCTTTGCTAGCTATTGTTACGATATGATAACCCTATCTAGATAGAAACTCCGAAGGCGCGAGATCCAGAGCAACCGAATCGCTTGCCTTTGTGGAGGGGGATTACAGCCATAATTATATGCGAGTATTTTCAAATCTTCCTGGATGAGTTATTGTAAATGGCTGCTTGGAACTGTTACTGTCATAATTCGATCCATGTATATTGTATTCTACAGTGATGCAAATTGTACGTGGCAGTTTTCAAGTGCTACTTACCTTCTGCGTTATTGTCAATAGTTGCATGCAAGTGCTACATTCATAATTTTAGCCATGAATTTTCTATTCATCATTGATGCAAGCTGTAAATGACTGCTTGCAAGTGCTTAAATCTACTTTCTGAGTTTATATAATTCATATATTGCAGTTAGCCAACTACTGATTTGATTCTTTAGTTTGTCGTATGGCAAACGCTATATCAGTTACTACAAGATTTTTTATATTCTGTCTATAATCTTGTATATCATTGCAACTGCTGTTTTCATGCAAATCTTGCCTTGCAACAATGAAAATACTAAGCATTATCAGTATCGTCTTTGTTGTCCAGCTCGTGTCGCCATATGTTGTCATAATGGCAAACTAGAGAATAGCATAACATTATGACAACAGACGGCGCTCTAAATTTCCAAAGTTTTTCCTTTGCCTTTACGGCATTCATTTTGTGTCGATAAACATTGTAGCTTTTTCATTCCCATTTTTAAGGTATACGTTAGCAATGAAGTTTTAATTGTTTCCTAAAACCATGTGCCTTTTTAAATATGTAAATTATTTAAAACACCTATGAAGACAAATAAAAGCGTACACTGCAGCAAGGTAGCCAAACTTCTTCAACCGTAGTTTTGACACACTTAGGTATTTACTTTCAACGTTCAAGACAACTACTTCATAGTGATATCTCAAATTGCTTTGGAAACATTAGTTATTTTAGCAAAGTAAGGATCAGAAATAACAATGATATAATCACTCGTACTAGTCTTAATGAGATTTCATCAGACGAACCCTTGTTGTAAGGATCGTATTGTATGTCACCCATTTTAACGCACCTCACGGACGTCTATAGTTCCCTGTGATACTACTGTACGTAAGCTCAGGCGAAAATAATATATTTCAGAGCATCGTTGCAACGTCTCCCTCTTAGTAAGAGGCCTAGTTAATTGAATTTAGCTATATTATCTAGGAAATGACTTCCCTCGATGTTATGACCGGGTGGAAATGAAAACACAGAATATAAACATAAAACTGGGCAAGATTATTGGGAAGAAATAATGCAATACGAACCGCCGTTGATAAGAAACATAACAAATGTCATCAAACAAATTAATCGTGGTTCTTTCAATTAATCCTAAGTTATATAAAAAAAATTAGTCGCAGTGTCTAATTTGGATTTATTTCATTATCATAACGAGTGGTAAAATGAGTGTAATGTCATTGCATCACTTTCTTCTCAGCCGTGTTCTAAATCCTCATATTTCCTCGAGTCTTCCTCTTGCGACTCGCTCATTCTTCTTAGACTTCCTAGTCCTTTACTCTGAACTCGTCACTTCTCCTTTCGAACTTCACTCGTCACTCCTCTTTTTTCCGGACTTCCATCTTCTGACTGTCGAGTCTCTGTCTCTCTCTCTCTGTCTCTGTCTCTCTCTCTCTCTCTCTCTCTCTCTCTCTCAGAAAACTGTTTTCTTAAAGGAGAAAAGTATCTCTAAATCGCTGTATGTACCACTATCTAGATGCACATACAATTCCTTCACTTACATTACTCAGTACACAATACCTATCTACACACGGCCTACTCTGATTTCAAAAGGTAGTACTTGCCCTTGCTTCACAACGACAGGTCATAAATTACCACGTGAGTTGTCTATCGAAAATTTACCTTTGCTACTACATGATTGATTACTAACTCGCTTCAATCCATAATCTACAAGATTATTTAACATTTCAAAAATAAATATGTAGGTAATTATCGTTACATCACAATAATCAGTAACGTCATAACAGACAAAGGAAATTTTTTTTCATATTTATTTCATATAACCGTATGAAATCCTACATATATGAAAATTAGGATCCCATGTAATCGATTCTACCAATGATCTAACAACTGTAAAATTAAACAGATAAATTGCTTAACAAATCTAGCATCAACACATTTTCATGAAATTGAACAAGATAAATTACCTAACTACTCTAACATCAACACATTTCGATGAAATTGAATAAACGATACATAATATGGAACCTTTGCATAAAACAAACATTAAAAAGAGAATATTACGTGAAATTGAAATGGTGTGTCTTCATTCTCTCTCTCTCTCTCTCTCTCTCTCTCTCTCTCTCTCTCTCTCTCTCTCTCTCTCTCTCTCTCTCTCTCTCTCTCTCTCTCTCTCTCTCTCTCTCTCTCTCTCTCTCTCTCTCTCTCTCTCTCTCTCTCTCTCTCTCTCTCTCTCTCTCTCTCTCTCTCTCTCTCTCTCTCTCTCTCTCTCTCTCTGGTTGTGGTAACCAAACTTCAATCTGTCTCCTATATGATATACTTGCTTCACTGACTGACAGCGATATCAGTATATTACAATCAAGCATATATCGTGGAGCCCATTTTTTTCTCTGAAACGTATCGGGTGTAAATTCTCAACAAACACGAATGACTCTATACAAGCAAATCCAGTAAGATCAAAGTCAGGTCCTATCCCATCTGGTAGGGGTCGTTTATCGATAATGCCCAACCGCATAAAGTATTCAAGACATTTTCCGTAACTAAGAAAACTTTCTGGATAACACGCTGCTATATCCACTGAAATAACGTCGTTCTGGTCATATTTAACATTCCACAGTCCATCGTGGCCAAATTTGACACAGCTAAGTCTAACATCTTCAAGCAAATCCAACCATATTGGTTTCCATGAATTCTTTTCTCTGACATGGTGAGCAGCAACAGATGCAACAATAGAACAATTATTCTGTAACTGTTTAAAATTGTCAGTCTGTGATGAAAATTTACCCGCAAGATTTTTCATTTCTTCATGAAGATATTCTAGACGATTCATTTCGTCGGTAGGTTTTACAAATTGTTCATATTTTTCATCACTTCGAAAAAACCATACTGACACAGAATCAATCTTGCCTATTTTTGCGATAAAATCAAATATATCATTGTTATAAAATCGATTTCGTGTAAATACTGTTACTGCAGTAGTCCACGCATGCGCATTATGATCAATAATTTCAATCGAAGTTCCTTTCGATTTATATTTTGATTCATGTAAAATGTATCCTGTTATAAATTTTACTATTATTGGAAATTTTAGTAGTTTTTCTAACTTAGATACATCATTAACTGTAGCTCCGGTATCCTTGATTAATTCAGCCCACTCATTTATTTATTTTTTAAGGTCTTATATCCGTTAACCCATTATCAGGATTTGCATTTGTGAAATGTTCCATTACTCGTTCAGCTGCACAGTTTATTTTTGAAAATGTCATTGGTTTTAGATTATCAACTCTGGGTTTCTCATTTATCCGATAAATTCCATCAATAATTTCTGTTCCAGGATACGCTCCGTCATAATATTGTTTGTCAATACCAGTCAACATCCTGGTTTGGACCTTTTACTTCATACAGCTGTTTTTCCATTAGCAAATATAGGGTAACGTTTTACACGAATAATCCAAGTATCACCTTCTTCGGTATTTACCAGCACAATAATTTTTTTTTTAAAACATATCAACATATCATTGATTATTAAGATATTTAATGATCGTCACCGCCCTTTCGTCGTTCATTGTAGCATCAGTAATAGTTTTATTGCTAATAATTTTGGATGTGGACCATATCTTAAATGCGTCATATATATATATATATATATATATATATATATATATATATATATATATATATATATATATATATATATATATATATATATATATATATATGTGTGTGTGTGTGTGTGTGTGTGTGTGTGTGTGTGTGTGTGTGTTGAATGATTCAAACAAAGAACAATTGCATGTGGTTAATGATAGGTTCAACAACTCCATGTAAGAACGCCTGCGTGAATGAATTTTGCGAATATCATTTTAAAAGCGTGCGTAATGGAAGTCTGGGACCATAACCGTGCATGCAATGTTGTAACACAAAATACAGAGAGTTGAAAAGATATTATGATTAAAAAAAATAATGAGAGTTACAAAGTTATAAGGACCGATAAAGATTATATAACAAGATTTTCAAAGTAATGATTGAGACAAATAATCAATGAAACAAATAATAATATTAAATAAATGGAGCAAAATGAATTTGTTTAACATACTCTCATCAAGAAATACGGAGCATCTCAGGGTGGTGTAATTAGACAATGTCGACTAAAAATGCAAGTCGTTATTGTTAGTAATATTTCTGTTGGTGAAAATAAACAATATCTTTTCCATAGTTTTTTTATTTGAATATTTCAATGTAGTAATCAAAAAAGTATTGTGTTCGATCATATTGATGGTGAAAAACGAAATAATAGTCTGAACTCTGTATATGGTAATACTGGGTGATGTAAAACAGTTGCAAGGAGGGTTATTAAATCAGTGAATACAGAGGCTGGCGAAGAAATAATATTTAAATTGATAATTTCAGCTGGAAGATATTTTGAAATTCAACCGCGTTCGGTATAATATGTCGCAAATGAAATATATAAATCTACTCTCTCTCTCTCTCTCTCTCTCTCTCTCTCTCTCTCTCTCAATAATATAACAAAACATTATTTTCCATTATTGTTCAAGAATAGAGTAATTAAGTAGTTACCTCAATTAATTTTACGTTATTTTTTTTCTTTTTTCTTTTGTCAGTAACTCAGTACTGATACACCGATCATGTTCTCGAAATCTCCGTTTGCATGCTACTTCTTTTCTTTAAGTTAATGGCCTGGAGAAACAGATAACTCTGTAGTATATCTTTCTCTGTAGATCGTAATTCATTTTGTCATCGTAAGTAATTAATTAACCATCTATGTCATAATTAAGTGAAGTAACATAATTGTATTAGAAGGATAATTTATGGTTTCCAACTTCAAGGCAGAAAGACAGAGATATATGTATATTTCAACCTACTTTGTCTAGGTCTAGTGCAGATATATATATATATAGTTAAGAAACAAAAAAAAAATCCACGCTGTCTGTACTGTCTGTTGCAGTCCAGCGTGTAGAGGTAACTTTATAATAAATTCTGAAACGTATATTGGTCAGAGTGGACCTGTACTTCATTGCTAGAGCTGCTGATTCTCGTACTGGGGGGCAGTGCTACGAATCTCACCGATCACTGACAACCTGTATATACCGATAACCTCAGTGCAATGTTTAATAAATTTATTAGGCGGTGATCATAATACCTGTCCAGACGCTACCGTAAACACTACGCTGTCGGTGATCATTTTTATGTAAGCAAGTCTAATATCAACACATATTGGTTTTCCCCAAAAAATGATCAACAGCGCTTTTTACTCGCTTTCGAAAACGCAAGAACATGATTAGAAAAGTCAAGTCTAAATAAAAGGTCATGCTTGTATTGATTGTTGTTAACGAGTCAGTGATTGGGATGCTTTTATCATCAACATATTCCTTTCTTGAAGCTTCATTGTTTTGATTCTGGTTCTCCAAGACCAGTCATTTTATTATTAGACATATTATGAGGACCGGTCATTGTATCACCGGATTTTGGCACTTGATTGTGAATATTATTCGATACCGTTGACATAGTAACACCGGGTTTAATTTTTCCATTAAAATCAAACTCATCTATGCTAATTTCAGTCACTACATTAAGTCTGACAATAATATCCTGCAATGAAAGATTACTCGATTTTAATTTTCCGTGCTTATCTTGAAGTACAACTACTTCGTTTGGATCCACATTTACAAGATTTAGTAATTCAGATATTTCATCGTTAATGATTTTTGTTTTATATTTTCATGCGATATTCCGGCATTTACTTTCTTTTTGTTTAGAGGAATATCTTCCGGCGGTAATATATATCATTATACTTTAAGATCTATTTAAAACGATAGCGATTACTCGTGTATTCGTGTACAACTTTATGGGGTGATTTAGATATAGTGTCAAGTATAGCAATTGCTTCACGGCCGCATATTGGCAGATCAGTTATTGTCTGTGTTGGTAATGTTGAATACCAGATTGGAGTTTTTATTGTGTTGATTTATTTTAAAAATTCAGTTGGTTGAGCTAGTCCATACAAATCGAAATAAGCGATTCCGAGTGGATGAATTGCGTATGCCACCCAATGAGTACCAGGTCGTGAATTATCATCGAGATTAATAATTCCTGCTTCAATTTATATTTAGTTGGGTTTATTTAACAACAACGAGTAAATCAAAATTTAACATTGGAATGGACGTGGTATTGTCACTGGAAGTTTCAGATAATTTCTGTACCAAGAGTGCGGGGTTCCTGGAAATCTTAGACCCCTTCCTCTTTATTAAATCTTTGACATGTTGCTTTCTTTAGTGCCACTGCTACAGCTGTTCCAACAGACCCAAACGTTGCAGCTTTTGCGACAGCTGGGGCAGCAGCGGCAATTAACGCTGGTATAGCTGCACGAAGAGGAAATATACCACCTGTTTTATTGAATCTTTAATGGAACTCGGGAAAATATGAAGTTGAACTCCGTTTATTTATTATTATTCTAAAGCTTTGTTACAATGTTTGAGTTGAGTCTTGGTTAATAATAATTTATGTGGACCGCCGCTAGCAATTTAATCTCGTTCTAAGTGTATTTATGTTCCGCATTTACTCGCAAGTTTTGATTGTAATTGTTACTACCTGACCAGGAGTGAAGGTGACCTAATGTGAATATATGAAGATATAATATCATGAACGATTTAGGTACATATTTTCAACTGGTTCGTCAATGACTCATTCGACGACCAGAATCTTCAAGTAACATTGTTTTGTCGCTGAGAATAACTGAGACTGCTCTGTAATTAATGCGACCTGGATATACACGAGCTCAAAAATGTACATCAACGACAGATTGTCTAATTAAATCAAATTGTTCCAACGAAACATAATAAATTGGATATAAATTTGTAAAATCTAACTGTGATATTTGTAAACCAGTATCTAGATTCTGATCACGTCTCATAAATGTCATCAAACGATGATATGTACGCGCTATATAATTTTGATTAAAATTTATTAATATATCGTCAGATGGTTCTTGATGTCCGTTTATCCTCAAAGAAACTTCACTAACTCCATATTTGTCAAATATCATTTTTTAAATTTTGTTCTTGATCGTTTAATCTTCCAATCTCTCTCTAGCTAATCTAGCTGTATGAGATTCAGCACCAACTGCAATATTATTAATATATAATTATAGCAGTATAGGGCGCGACCTTAAATAAGTGTCCACTATTGTCAAATGGAGGCAGCTATAGTTGCAAACATTTCAACCAAGGAAGGTTTTACTTTCAAAATGGATAGAATTGTGACAGTATCATGTACAAGCAGTAATTTTCTGTAGTAGTCACTTACCCCCTCCTCCACACACTAATTTAAAAGTGTAAAGGAAATGAACAAAACTTATAATTTCTGATTAAACTTACAACCTGGGTAAGACGTATGGAGGGGGATTGCCGCCATAATTCTGTTTATAAACGGGAGGGTACGCGAATACATAATTTAGTGGTTAGCGTGCCCCACTCAATACCATGAAAATATTTACTTTCTCTGATGCATGCATGTTATTTATGTATATGCTTTTGAGCCAATCATATATCGGCGTTGATGCGTGTGTCAACATACTTTACCTGTTTTGAAAACAGAGTCGATTGTTTACAATTTGTGCAGTGAAGAAGATAATGTCTCATTCTGCCATGGAACAGGATTCCTAAAGTTGAATCGAGTTATGGGTAAGTAAAACTTACTTTTGTATTTACCATTGTTCTGTAATTAAAGAAGGGGGTACATGTAGCTCTTTTCATCGGTTGTCACATGAGCTTGCACTTGTCCCAAGATGCAAACTTCGCGAAAATCGCACGTTTACCCGTAACTTCAGTTTGGTACAACGTAGAAAAGTCAGTGATGGCTTGTATGTATGTATGTATGTATGTATGTATGTATGTATGTATGTATGTATGTATGTATGTATGTATGTATGTATGTATGTATGTATGTATGTTTAAGATATGGCGATGAAGAGAATGCCTATATGTCTAGATGTTACGTTTCACAATCTCACTAACAAAACAATAAATAACAAGTTTTATGTTTTATTAGTAATATGCTAGTAAAACTAAGTGTAAATGCACAACACCGATCCACTATTTTGATTTTCAAAATTCACACAGAGTACATGTATAATACAGGTACAAATATCCAACTGTGCATATTCTAATGAAACACTATCTGATTTGTACACAAAGCGCAGCCTTTATAAATGTAGACATCTATGTTATACAGTTAAAGTTACTTCTCCCTCTGAAAATCCTTAAGTGTCTGATATGTCATTGTCTTATTGTACACATGTAAAAACAAGTTTCATATTTCGTAATTTGATGAATCCACCTGCGGTAGGTCCAGTCGTCACGGCAGAATTGAGAGAGAGAGAGAGAGAGAGAGAGAGAGAGAGAGAGAGAGAGAGAGAGAGAGAGAGAGAAATAGTAGAAAATTGTTTTTAATACAATTTAGAGAAAATTTCAATCTTATTGCTGAAACTAAAACTAATACATATGTACATAGTAGATACATGCATAATAAATACAAACGTACCACTTCTAACTAGATCATTTTAGTCGGAAACATTAACGTGTGATCTGCGTGATACAATTACAACTAAATATAAGTTCTACAAAAACAATTAAACTTTACAATACATTACATTAAAGAATAGTAAAGAAATAGTATAATAGTCCAATGTTATATTAACTTCTTAACACTAAAAATTCCTATCCTGTATAGAAAATTGTAGGCAAACGGTATCTTGCCTGTAATGATACAAATCTCCTTGAGTTCCCACGAAACGGGCTAGCTCGTTCACCTAATATCCGCTATTTATACAGTCTCTCAGGGGATGGCCAAATATAGTCATAAGTCTAGCTCATGTTTTTCGCCATAATCTCAAAATGAGGCTTCGTCTTTTCTCAAAGGTTACCGACTGGGACTAATACGTCATTAGATACACAATTTTGTCACATGAGCCTATATGTCTAGATGTTACGTTTTACAATCTCACTAAGAAAATAACAATACAACTACAATTACAACTAAATACAACTAAATATAATTAAACTTTACAATACATTATATTAAAGAATAGTAAAGAAATAGTATAATAGTCCAATGTTAGATTTAACTTCTTAACACTAAAAATTCCTATCCTGTATAGAAAATTATAGGCAAACGGTATCTTGCCTGTAATCTTCTTCACTCGACAATAATTTAGGAATTCGCTAGTTGAACGACCTGCACAACTTATCGAGTGTAAAATTTGCTGACTTTACGATACAAGATAAATGTATAGTGCAAGGGAGTTTTGCCCTTGCTCATAAGGGCGCAGTCTTTATTATAATAATATATAGTTATGATATAGAAATAAATAAAACTAATCTTAATACATTTTAGTAAAAAAATTACTCTCAATATAATTTAGTGAAAAATTAATTTAATAAATTTAAAGAAACTTTCAATCTTATTTCTTTTACTCATTGTCATAATAATAATAATAATAATAATAATAATAATAATAATAATAATAATAATAATAATAATATAATAATAATAATAATAATAATAATAATAATAATAATAATAATAATAATAATAATATAATAGTCGAAACAAGTTTATAAGTCATTTTATAGTAGATATTTCAATAATGTGTTGTAATTCTCGTTCCTGTAATTAGTACCGATCATATTTATATTTCAAGTATGGAATGTTTAGTCATCAGCTTACAGGTGTGCATCACCGTGTAATATAGAACCGTGTTGAATGAAGAAGATCATTATGGCATCCCCATTACCATGAGGCTTGTTAGGTGTATTGTACGCAAGGCCCAACGCTTGTTGCCTCTTGATTAGCCCTCGTGCAACACGATAATTACAATGCGATAGCTCAAAACTATCCCAATGCCGTGATATAGTATTGCTCGTAAAATTCAATATTATATTGCCTATTTTAGATCATATAAATACATTTTCCGCAAACATATTGCTACTGAACATCTAAATTACATTTTTTAAAGGTGATAATATCTAACTTGAAACTCATTACATACTATACGTAATATTTGACATAACCACACCCACCCACCCGTAAGGCCAATTTATATTACCAAAGGCCCTTAAAAGTGCACAGAAGAATAATATGAAGGAAAAACAACCCAGGAAACTCCAAAAGAGTGTTGTCCTTATTAAATCACATCTTTCTGCCACATAAATTGGATGTCATACATTTGGAACGGCGTAGATAATAAAATCCAACTTCCAGATTTTAAAAACTATTTTTGAGATATGCCAATAGCGCAGAAGAATGATTACGTATGTGAGCAACTGCGGTTGTTACCGTAGAAGCTCGTGATCCCATATGAACAAAAAGATTATCAAATCTCTGAAGAGGAAGAAGTGAGTTTTGTGAAAATATGCCTGTACATACGGGATTATTTTGATATTTAAAAAAAAGACGGAGAAAGAAACAAAAATGAAAAACAGGGCAAAAGTTAAAATGGAGCTATACGCTTCCAACCTATATGGATATGACAGAACGAGGGGCGTCTCAAAACTGTTATTCAGATAATGGATTGTTATTGTTATAAAATCTAAATGGTACCATTATTTCTAGTCGATGCTTGCAGCAAATTTAAATCACAGTGATATTGTACATTAATGACGTAGGAATGGATGTGCGTTAAATATAATGAATAAAGTTATCAACGTTGAGAGTGAAGATGTAAATATACTATATATACTTTCATCCTCTTTTTGACCGTTAACGAACTCGTTACTGCAATGCATGCTATAGACATAACCAGGTAACATTAATATTGCTTAATTCAAAGAACTGTTACTGTTAAACCACCAGTTCAGTTTCTTTTCTGTGCATTGTGTGTATCTTGGTCCCCATGTCAGCCAGGTGATAAACACAATGCTCACACCTTCAAATCACTTGATTTAATATTGTCATACTGTCAGGAAATGTTCCAATGTGACATGTTTTAGTCGATGTTGCTTTGTCAACAAATGTTCAAATGTGACATGTTTTAGTCGATGTTGCTTTGTCAAGAAATGCTCAAATGTGATATGTTTTAGTCGATGTTGCTTTGTCAAGAAATGTTCAAATGTGACATGTTTTAGTCGATGTTGCTTTGTCAAGAAATGTTCAAATGTGACATGTTTTAGTCGATGTTGTTTCGCATGCCCCAAAAGCAAAGAAGCATCATTTAAATCATCCAGGTAGGAAATTGTTTTATTATTTTTAAAAGCCATACTGACAATAACAGGCAAACCTTGGAAGTAAATATATTTTATTGTTGTATGTATGGAGAACAAAATAAGGTATGTTAAGGGACAAACCAAATAATTTGAGAGGAGGTGGACATTGGATTTATTTTCAAACCAGAAATATTTTTCTCCATTATCTCAAACTAGTTAAAACTTTTCAACTAATATAAATGGATATAACTCCACAAATCAAAGCGATATCTTTAAAAGCAATATGAAGGCTAACGATATTGTTTCGGTGTTAAAATATTTTCTGCCTACTGAAAACTAAATTGGCAGTCCTGAAGTTTAAAGCAAAACATGAATGAGAGAAATCTCTAAACCATGTTGAACATGCAGATCACTGTTTATTTCTTTGTTACCGTTATTGCAATAAGAATTTATTGATCTGTATTTGGTTCTTAGAGAGTATATTTTGTTTGCCCATTAATAATTCTCTTTTGTTTTTAGGTAAATAGTCAAGAGTTACGACCCCTTCAAAATATTCATGTTTATGTGCATACCATTATGTTGGTGGTCATACGGTTTGTGTCTAGTGATATTTTGTCCAGCTGAATTTGTTTTATTTAATCTTAGACTATGAAGGATGTTTAATGGTCATTTTATCTTGTAATAACTTTCCAGCCCAGCTGATCTAATTTGTTTTGTAATTTAAGGTTCTGTTCTCGGCCTCAATCTCTTCATTCTAAACACTCAACCGCTCTCTCAAGACCAACATTGGGTTTCTCGCCAAGTGCACGCTGAATAAAGTTGAGAGATGCATTTATGATGGCTGACATGTAACAAGCTACAAATGAATGACGATAAAACTGAAACCATCCCTATCACCACATAAAATCCTTTTCATTCACATCCTTTACCTCAAAAATATAGTATTAACAATACCAGCATTAAATTTACTGAGTCAGTACAAAACGTAGGTGTCACTCTAGACAGCACGCTCTCATTACTCAAACGTGGCATGAACAAATGCAAGGATGCATATCAAAAGCCGAGACGCATCAGCGCCGTTGCAATTTTCTTTCGGTTTATGCCACTGACAACTCTTGTGTGTTCCTTAATACTTTCAAGACTGGATTATTGTAATTCATTTCTGTCTGGTTCGTCTAAGTGTCTACTACAGAATCTTAAAAAAAGTTCAAAACACGGCTGCTCGGATCGTCTTTAGAGTACGAAGAACTGATCACACACAACGCGCGAACACACACACACACACACACACACACAGAGGCGTAGCGAGGGGGGGGGTACACATGTCCCCGGGCGCCAAGGTACAGGGGCGCCAAAATGAGGCTTGCAACGTTACATTATAATAAGAAAACAAGGGTAATAAATCGGTCACAAGATCGCTGGGGCGCGAATTTTATAGTTTGTCCCCGGGCGCAAAATATCATCGCTACGCCTCTGCACACACACACACACACACACACACACCTACCTGCCATATAACCTTCATTGGCGTTCGATCCAAAATGAATCACAAACTATGATCACTATGCTACATTTCCTTGACTGGATTTAGTCCAATATACAAAGAAGCTTGCACTTTTCATCCAACAATTGCATTCTTATTGTTCCGAATGTAATCACGACGTCATGCAAACGTCTGGTTGCGTACCAATGCCGAGCTACGTGTAACAAATTCAGCATGTTTTTGTTTTGTCACTTCATAGTGTTTGTGTTTGTAATCTATGGTATTTCTTGTATGATTTCATGTGGTATATATTTAATATAAATCACTTAGAGCTACAAAAGATTAGGTGCTGGACTATGTTATTGTGTTTGTTATTGCTTGTGGATCAATCTGTCTTCAAATTCATCATAAAACTCCTCACCTTATTTGACTATGAAGACTATTGCAACGAATTTCACGGACAGTTTACCGGCAGTTCACTTGATGACTAAGAGAATGACGTGTGTTGTTGTGAATCTGAGGTCTCACTGGATAGTTTCGTATTTTGACACCTCCCTAATAATTAAGATAGAAGGCATGATCATAATCATCACAATGCTAGCATTTATAAATTCACACATAAGCATAAATCTGTAATGTGGTTTACATTTACTTTGAGTAAGGTTGGACATGGGCTGGCTTCTTGGGAACTGTCTGTTACAGTTAAATAAGCATTGGAGACTGCTTTCCAAAGAGTATCCAGTGTACCAAGCACACCTCGCTCAATCATCCTGTCCACAGAAGAAAGCAGCCTTCCGTCTTAAATGCAGCTCCCTCCAGTGCAGGCTCCGAGACATATAAAATGAATGATGGACAAAGCTTGCAGAATACATGGGGTTGTATGAAGCGTTGAAAGCAGTGTATGGTCCTATCTTTTAAATACAAAGCCCCCCCCCCCCAACGGAGTGCAGATGGCCAAGAGCTTACTCACTGACAGGGAATCTATCATAAACCGCTGGTCAGAACACTTCCATACCCTCTTCAGCATTAGCCGGACAGTCCAGGAGGCAGCTATTGATCGCATCAAAAAACAGCCACCAAAAATAGAATTCGATGAGTCACCCATGCTGCAAGAGACTATAAAAGCCATACAACAGTTGAAGACTGAAAAGGCTGCAAGAAAAGACGGTATCCCTGCAGAGATATGATAGAGTGGAGGCCCAGCATTACACACCAAACTTCACGAGTTCTTCATTTGCGGCTTGGAGCAAGGGAAACTTCCACAAGACCTACGCGATGCAGTCATCATCACCTTGTACAAAAATAAGTGGGAAAAGTATGACGTTTCAAACTACCGTGGGATAACTCTGCTCTCCAATGCAGCAAAATCCTTGCTAGAGTGATGTCCACCATTGCAGAAGAACATGCTCCAGAGAGTCAAAGTGGCTTCAGAACAAACAGGGGCACAATTGACAGTGTGTTCGTCCTGAGACAGCGCCAGGAAAATGTCGAGAACAAAATGAAAGACTATACGTCACATTTATGGACCTGACGAAGGCATTTGACAGGGTGAGCAGAACTGGACTGTGAAAAATCATTCAAAAACTCGGCTGTCTTCCCTAGTACCAACTGCATGAAGACCAGTTTGGTCAGGTTACAAACAATAACGACTTGTCAAAGACCTTCCCCATTGTAAATGGCGTGAAACATGGATGAGTTTTATCCCCCACACTGTTCTCAATCTTCTTCAGCATGATCTTTCATAAAACAACAGAAGATTTAAATGATGAATATGTTATCTATATCCGATTTCGTACTGATGGCAATCTCTTTAACTTAAGGCAACATCAGGCCCACGCCAAGACCTTGGACAAAAACTGATTAGAGAACTTCTCTTTTGCAGATGACGCTGCTCTTGTTGCCCACACAATAGCTGCCTTAGAGTACTAACATCCTGCTTTGCACAAGCTTGCCAGCTCTATGGTCATGAGGTCATCCTAACAAAAACTGAGGTAATTCGCCAGCCTGCGCCCAAGGAAGAGTACTAGCCACTAAGCATCTTAATTGACCAGACAGTGCTGAATGTATACCAACAGTTAACCTAAATTGACTGTTTGATATCCGCTAATGCCAAGATCGACAGAGAAATAGACAACAGACTGGCCAATGCAAACAGCGCCCTCGGCAGACTCTATACACGTTTGTGGTACAATACAAGTCTCAAGAAAGGTACAAATATTAACGTATACAGAAATGTCGTACTAGCCACCCTCCTATTAAACTCCGAATCATGGGTCACCTATAATCGCCAACTCCGCATCCTTGAACGCTTCCATCAGCGCTGCCTCCGCACCATCATCAACATCCACTGGAGTGACTTCGTCACCAACACTGAAGTCTTCAAACAAGCAGGAATCACCAGCGTTGAGGCAATGCTGATGAATATAAAGATATTATGGGCAGGGCACATGTCCAGGATGGAGGATCATCGCCTGCCAAAGATCGCACTATATGGTGAGCTGTCCACTGGCCACCGTAAAAGAGGTGCACCTCGTAAAGGATATAAAGATTCCTTGAAAAAGATCCTCACCATGTGTGGCATCGATCACCGCCAATGGGCATCACAAGCTTCTGACTGTAAAAGCTGGCGAATTACAGTTCACCGGGCCAGTACCACTTTTGAACAAAACAGACAAGCAAGCTTGGAGGAAAAACGACGGGGAAGAAAAGAAACTGGCAACCATAGTAATAAACAAGCAAAACCAAGATATTCCCTTGCAGCGTCTGTGGACGGACGTGTTTGTCACATATTGGGCTTATCAACCACCAGCGCGCGTGCAATAGACGTGGACACCCTCCTTCCTAAATCTTCGCAAGCGAAGTCAAGCATTGGATATTAAATGCGTAACTTGAGCTGCAAATGAGCAGCCAACATGGCTTACGTACTTACGTGTGTCTGTTACAGAGGTAAATATCTAAAAATCTAGATTGTTGGGGGGATGAGAATTATGCTAATTCGTTACAGTACTAGTGAACTTTATTCATGCATAAGGCACATACACATACTGATTCTTTTGGCTGTCTTGTCACAGGAAAATATTAAAATAAGCTCTTTCCTGTCAAAAATTAATGTAAAAAGAGGTGTTGGTCTCATCATTGGTTCAGTATAAAATCCACCAGTTGCATAAGGAATTGATCTTGATACCTCAGTCATGATTTTACAAGCATCCTTTCAACAAAATCATTAGTTAGTTTTTATTTGTATCTTTAATGTTATGTTATTATTATCTTTCTGCAATAGGTCATCGACGGTTGAAAATTTGCCAAAACAACTGTCGCTAGGTCGCTCCACAATGTATATATTACTAATGTGGATGTATGTCCGTTCTCAAGGGTCATTTCATATCTGTATGGGTTTCTGTACATCAGTACCTGATGCTTAGTATCCATTTTATAATAATAATAATAATAATAATAATAATAATAATAATAATAATAATAATAATAATATAGTATTATTGAGGACTTTGTATAGCGCCTAATCTTTAGAAACTCTAAGCGCTTTACAACATCTATAATGACATGACTACACTACAGAAAAACAAATGACAAAAAAACATGAAATTGGAAAACATAAAAATATGCTGAAAACATATAAGTTATAAAGGTCATCCTTTCCTTCAAATACACATCTAATGGCTTTTCTCTCGTATATAAACATACGTTCAATGTTGGCTAGAAAAGATGATACTTCGCAATGTTTATACTCTTTTTTCGTTTTCTTCTACCATATAATCTATCTCTTGGTTCCTGACAACTACAGTAATCACGTGATCTAATTCTTCCGTAACATCATTCGACATTATCACACGATCAACTGGTTAACCGATTTGTTAGACTGATAACACGGGCACTTGATTGGGGTTTGTGTGTGAAACAGTGATAACACACGCCTAATAATTGGGAGCGTGTTATCATTGGTTTCTCCTGAAGCAAGTGCCTATGTATGTATATTCTATTTTGGAGCATGGGAAACGGCCATTATTTTGACAGTTGCATTCATGTGTGTATTTTTTTAAATCGTGTACTCGTCAGTAATCCAGAGATTTTCCCGAAATCAAGTGATAATACAGAACTAATAACTTCCGGCCATGTAGTGTATGTTGTTCGCAAATATCTTTCAGTTCATGCCACTAAAACACTTGTGTTCAATAGTACTTTAAAAGCTGGACTTCTGTAACTCACTTTTGTCTGGTTAGTTTCAATATCGACTCCAGAAACTTCAAAACGTACAGCTGCTATGATCATCTTTAGAGTATCACAATCAGTCCAACATACATATCTGGCTGGCATCACCCATGTGTACACACCAGCAAGATACTTACGCTCCTCGTCTGACAATCGTATACTCATTATTGCCACCATGAAAACGAAGTCATATGGACAACGTTCTTTTGCATACCATGGCCCAGCAACGTGCAATGCATTGCCCATTGAAATTAGACACAAAGACACTGTGATCCCTTTCAAGAGTGATCTTAAAACTGACCTTTTTCGACTGCAAGAACATACTTAAAGACCTAAAAATGTTTCCTACCATAACTTTTTTCAGCAATTTATGTTCTTTAATTTCATAGTGGTTTTTTTTTGTTTGTAGTCATATCATTATATAAAATGTAAAGCGCTTGGAGCGTCTAATAATTATGCGCTGTACAAAGTCTTCATTATTATTATTATTATTATTATTATTATTATTATTATTATTAGCAGTAGTAGTTGTAGTACTAGTAGTAGTATTGAGTTTAACGCCATTTTTCAGCGGAAGATAGGCTATACATGGCGGCCAGAATAGATAATGGAGGAAGAACCCGTGAAAACCCCGGAAAGAACCATCGAACCACGAGAAGCTACTGGCAAGCTTTCTCACGTAACCACACTGGCCGAGCCCGAGACTCAAACCCACACAGTCAGAGGTGATATGGCTGTAACGGAGAGCGATTTAGACCACTTGGCACTCGGGGCCCCAGTTGTATATATAATACACAATTGTTGGCGCTTTGCAGAAAACATACCGATAAGTTCGGATACCTCGATACCATATAACCTTAAGGTGGGATTCGGTGCAAACCGGACTGTTTGTCGCTCTCCATATGTCATAATAAGAGTCACATATATTTTGAAGGGCTAAAAAAGGTACTTCCCTGCAGCTTCGCTAGACAAGCTTCAGATATGATAACCCTATATACACACTGGCGGACCCAACAATTATTTTAGTGTTTTGTCCTCTGCAACAGCTATTGGATTTCTTGAGAGTTGCCTCTCTTAGTATGTAATGCCAAATAACCAACAGCGTGTAACAGCGGTGTTTTGTACACCGACTGAAAATGGCGTAGGTAATTGACTTAGCAAGGATACTTTGTAAGTTTACTTTCTAAAGTATGACTACGTACCATAGGAAAACCATTATCGGTGTATTTGAATGAAATTTATTTGTACAAACACAGACCGGCACTGGAAAATTGCTTATTTTTCAGTGTATTCATGTTGTATGATCCCGTTGTCTGTATCATACAGGAAGAGTCCTCAAATTTGAACAACTTAATTTTGATTGAATGAGGTGGCTTGCATCCAATTAAATTCATAGTCTCGAAGCAGTGAAATATCTGCTCGATACGCCAAGGTGTAGATAGAGTTCTCATAGTGGAAAACGCTCTGGAAATACTTCTCATAACATTATCAACGAAATAACTGATATTGTCGACGATTATTTACTGGTGGTATCATGGACATCAATGCCTATCGGGAATTTATCGATGAAATTACAGATGATAAATCCCTTGACACATAATTTAGACCATGGTGAATGATTAAATGAAATAATCGTACACAGTACTTATCGTATACCAAGAATGATCAGAGTAGTAAATTCACGATTACCAGTTTATGAAATGACCTACGGAGAAGGACGTGATGATGTTGTTCTGGGTTTATTTACCAGGATAGCCCCCAAAGCAATGCCAATTGCAAAACAATTATCAATGAAAGCTATCGATGTTATTCGCGACAAAGCTAGCGCAGTCGGTGATCTTGCCGGTAAAGCGTTTTTGGCGGTCAAGGACAGAATTGTACGGTTGTTACGACGAAAAAAAAACACAACTGAAATTACCATTTACTGAAGTTATGCCTGCAAATGAAAGTAAAATAATAAATCAGGCCGCAACCCAAAGATTAATGGATCTGGATGATGCATCGTTACAAGAAAAAAAGATAACATAACCGCTAGTCTGATAGCAGGAAGTGGTCTTAGTAGATAATTATAATTTAGATAGTAATTACAATAAAATGTTTAAACGTGAAATTGATACAGCGTTGGATATGGGTGAACCAGTTCGTAAAAATGATTCCCTGCGTGATTATCAATATTATTCTTACAATGCAGTACAACCAAATCAACGTGGAAGAATAAAATTACAAGTTCATGATACAAGTCGGTATTTCTTACACGCTGAGGCATTTATCGAAGTCGAGGGGCGAGTTTCAAAAGTAGACGATACAAATTACGAAGCTGCTACTAAAATTGCTTTTGTAAATAATGGTATTATGGCATTATTCAGTAGTGCCACATACATCATCGATGGAAAACACATAGAATCATGTTTGCAACATGTTCATGTTGCTACGACGATACTTGGTCTAGCAAGATACTATGATGACTATGCAAGATCAGCTGGTCCATCGATGATGTTTGCAAAGGATACGACCGATCATGCAGATCACACATATTTAACTATTGGTAATGTAAGAGCCGCAGATGCAAATGCAGTATTATCAAGAAATAACAATTTTAACCTTGGACTTGCAGCACGTAAGATAATGTTGAACGCTAATGGAGAATTTTCGTGTGTAATTCCATTATCTCATATTTTTGGATTTTGCAAAGATGTTAGAAAGGTTATATTTGGTGCTAAACATACTATAGTACTTGTCAGTAAAGACTCAGACAATGATGCAATCTGGCGAGCCAATGGGGTTATTGATGACGCTAAAATAACGATAACAGGATTAGCATTGTGAATGCTGGTAATGGTTCAATCTATCACAGAAGAAAATAAATTAATTTCTTTCATGAATCAAGGTGGTAAATCACTGCTATCGTGGAAAACAATGTCTACAGATAGTACTCAAGGTAATGGTGCTGGTCAATTTACATGGCATATATCAGCACAACAGGGGGTTTCAGCACCACAAGATATTTTTGTTGTACTTCAGGCAAATGCACGAGTAAATAATCAGAAAAAAGTACGATGATATTTGACACACTTGATGTTGCCGAGGTTAGTTTAAGAATAAATAGACATCAAGAACCTGCCGAAGATATAAAGTTAAATTTTGAACATAATAAAATTGCACGTGCATATCATCGTTTAATGTCATTTATGGGGCGTGATCTAAATGTAGATACCGGTTTGCAAATATCACCAAAAGATTTCACAACATTATATCCGATCTATTACTTTTCACTGGAACATTTAGATTTATACAGACAATATGTTATTGACATATATTTTCGAGCTAATTTAGGTATTTTTCATGCTGGTGCTGTAGGTCCACCTGTTGTTACTGCTTGTTTCAGAGCGATCGCTGTTATACTTAGCGACAGAGCAGTATTACTCGAGCATGTTGGTGGACGAATGCGAGTCGTTGATGCACCCGTAGAGAACATGTAATTAAAATCAATCAAGTAAATATAAAAATGTCGTATAGTCACGTTAACGCAATTCTGACTCAAGATCAGATAAAAATAAAAATTACAATAAAAAAAACGCAAATCAATGTGAGGCAAAAATAACGTTAAAGAAAGAACAAATGAGGGGTGGTCCAAACAAATTATCGTTAACCGGTAATCAGCTTAAACGTTTCAATAAAGCTCTGGTATCAAAAACTGGACTTCAACTTGAATTTTTTCCAAGTGCCATCAAACATATGATCAAATTAAGAGGTATATTTCCACTTCTTACCAGCAATACCAGCATTAATGACTGCGGCCGCACCTGCCGTTGCAAAAGCAGCTGCGTTAGGTGCTGTTGGAACCGCCGCTGGAATGGCATTAAAGAATGCAACAGGAAAAGGGTATAAAAAAGGGGCGCGGTCTCAGACTTCCGGGAACATATCTAGGAAAAGGACTGAGACTTCCAGGAATATAATACCGATGTCAAATTTTGATCTGATAAATGATGCTCAAAAAATAAAAATAAAACATGTTAGAGGAGTTTTCATGCGCGATCAATTACCGGAACAACAACATCATGTTGAAACTGGTATCATCAATCTCGATTCGAATTCCGGTCCAGGAACCCACTGGGTTGCATATGAGATTGATCCGCGCGGAATTGTTTAATTTGATTCGTACGGATTATCACCACCAGTTGAGTTTTTAAATTATATTAATCAATTACCTGCCAAGATTTTGGTATTCAACATTACCGACACAAACAATGACAGATCCACCGATATGTGGTCGTGAATCCATCGCTGTACTTGATGCGATATCAAAATCAACTACCTCATAAAGTTGTACATGAATACACAAGTAATCGTAGGATAGGTATTTAAAAATTGTATATATATATATATATATATATATATATATATATATATATATATATATATATATATATATATATATATATATATATATATAATGGTTGATATTTACGGAAGATCTTTGATCAGAAATACCGACAAAACAACCGATAAAGATTTCGACGCATCAAAATATGCAACTGAAAATGACCTTGCTGATATTATGAACCTAGCTGGGGTTGACCGAGATGAAGTTGTTTTTTTTCTGAACAAACACGATGTTTTGAAAACTAGTAATATTAAGTGGAATGATATAGTTTGTTTGCTTCTTGGCGCTGCTTTGGATAATATTCCGGTATTTACCGACAGCGGAAAAATACGAGATTCAGGTATATCGATAGAATATATCAGGAGTGAGATTATAAAAAATGTTCAAAAACGATTATCAACGTCAGGTGGTGTATTAACAGGAGAACTTTCCATGAAACGAAAAAAAATAACTGTCTTGAGAGATCCAACATCAGATGAAGATGCGGCAACAAATAGATACGTTGACACTGTTGATGGTAAATTATCCACTTTAAAAACCAAATACGAAACTAATATAAACGATCACAATACCGTAGACGGAAAATTATCTACGTTGAGAGCTGAGTATGACGTTAACGTAGATGCGTTTACAAATCTCCGTAGAAATTTCAGAAAGATCAATGAATTTATAGATGAATTCTTCGGAAAACCATTAATCGTTGATACAAAACTTTCTGATATTTAAACATCAATCGATACGATTTAGAAAACACAGGAAGATATTGTAAGTGATGCTCATGATAGTATTAATAAAATTGATCTTGAAAAATATCAGGGTAAAATTCTCCACAGGCGAATTAACAACGTCGTATACACAATATCATCAAGATCAACAACATGGTCTCAACAAAATAATACTATCAAACATACCAGGCAGTTACTGGAGTGTACAGATTGTCTGTGTTTTGTAGTGCAAAGTTCGAGATATTTACCACGTATCCATGGCGTCACTCAAGAGACAAATTTTCTGGAACCGTATCTGTTATATTAAACCGTGGAGACAAAGAAACATTTATCCTGGTTGCATCCGAAAAAATATTAACTGCAGCAACGATCTGGTGGTGTCTGGAATTGGTCGCTGAAACACCTCAATTGATTACAGCGTAAATGATATGGACTACAGATACAATCAAACGCGTGAGTGACAAGATAAATTAAAATCTATCGTTGATAATTACACGATGAAAGTAAAAGAAAATATCATCGACGTGCAATTGTCATTGACATAATAGTATACTCGGTGCCTGCGGTTTTTGCTGGAGCCGGTTTTTTATTATCTGCGATCGCTGGAATTTTAATATAATCGCAAAAAAATCCTTTAGCATCTTGTCTGAAATAATTTCGGTTTGCCTGAAATAGTTTCGGTCTGTTGGCCCTTCTTGCTGCTTTTAATCATTATATATATATATATATATATATATATATATATATATATATATATATATATATATATATATATATATATATATATATATATATATATATATATATATATATGTATGTATATATATATATATATATGTATATATATGTATATGTATATATATATATGTATATGTATCTATAAATATAAATATAAATATAAATATATATATATATATATATATATATATATATATATATATATATATATATATATATATATATAATATTTTTAATTTAAATACTTGTTTTAATTATAATGATGGGGGAATTCGAGAGATTGTCCAAGATCGAGCTTTCTAAAATTAAAAAAAATTAATCTTGACAGAATATTCTCCGTGCCGATGCGAGATCTCATTGATCAGACATATAAAACCCTGATCAATAAAATACATGACGCCAAAAAAGAATTTCAGAAAAATGAAGCATCTCGTGTGTGGTTGACGTTTAAGACTATAAGTGACAATAAAAATATAGATGCTACGATGAATGACAAACGAGCAGCGATGATCATTAACTACCTTGACGATAGAAAATATGTTCTAAAAATCTAATTTATCATACTATCAGATACAGACAATTGGATTATTCGTGATAAACATGATGCTGTCCTTCATAACGAAAAAACTGCCATACTGAGTAAAGGTTCCAAACCAGGGATGTTGACGGGTATTGATAAACTATATTATGAAATATTTTCTCCTGTAACAGCGGTTATTTATGGGATATATCCGCTTGAGAAACCTAACACTGATAATCTAAAGCCGATGAAATTCTCGAAGATAAATCGTTTGGCCGAACGAATAACATAACATTTCGCCGTCCCAACTCGTGGGAAGGGCTTAACGGATAACCGACGAAATATAATAAATTCGTGGGCAGAAATAGTCAAAGATATCGGAGCATCTATCAAAGATGTTGCTGAACTAAGAAATTAAACTTTCCTAAAACAGTAAAAAATATAACAGGAGAGATCTTATACGAATCGAAATATAAATCAACGGGACCTTCAATCGAAATTGTTGATCATAATGCGCATGCGTGGACTAATGCAGTAACAGTATTTCCACGTACGAGGACGGTTAAATTCTATAAAAGCGATATGTTTTGACTTTATTAACGAAATAAGTAAAAACGATCCTGTATCCGTGTGGTTGTTTAGTTCTGAAAATGAATCCGATCGGTTTGTAAGACCAAATGGTGATATTTATCGAACAGAATCCCTCCACGAGGAAATGAGAAAATATACCTATGACGAAAAATCACTCGGTGAATGTTTTACTGTTCCATCCGTTGCAGCTCATTTTGCTAGAGAGAGAAATTCCTGAAACCCACTCGGTTTGATTTTCTTGATGATATAATATTAAGTTGTGTTAAATATGGTCACTGTGGACTGTTAAACCGTGAATACTCGCGTAAAGAAGTTATCTCGGTTGATATAGTTGCATGTTATCCTGGACGTTTTCTAGGATACGGAGCGTGTTCTGGGTATTTTAAAAGATTCGGTCACCCGACACAAGAGATGACGCGAATATCAATAAAAGGACAATTACCTGATTTTGATAGTACCGGATTTGTATGTATCGAATCATTCGAGTTTACAGAAAACCTTCATCCGATTTGTTATGTTTGGTTCGGTAGCCATTTTTCAGAAAAGAAGTGGACTCCAATAGTACTGTTACGATATATGCTTGATTGTTTAATGTTGACGTTGATTGTCAGTGAAGCGATTACATTATACCGAATGCGGACTCAAGTTTGGTTACCACAACAAAAGAAATATTCTGATGAAGAAATTCCTGATAAAACCGACTTTGAAAATAAAATTGCAAAAGATCTTGACAGGAAAATAATAGGTAAAGTTACCCAAGGAGGATCATACAATCATAAACGACATTGTACAAGATTAATCATGGACAATGCTGAATTAAATTTTATAATCGCTGATACAACGAAAAGATATACATGTAGTAGTCGGGATACAGCTTTCTTATCAAATGGAACTAAGGTACAATTGTGAGTTATATTGATGGTGAATCACCGCAGTATACTCATTTAAGATCTTCGATGCTCGCGTACGTTTCGATTAATTTGTTATCGATGATAAATAAAATTCCAGAGTTCGTTGTCAGAGTAGCTACCGATTCGTTTTGTATCAGTAAAAAATACTCAAGATTGCTAGACCAACTAAATATCATCAATCATGCACCATGGGGTTCGTGGAGAATAAAAAAAGAAAATATACTCAGTTATTCTGAATCAGCAGATGTTCCAATCAAAGATATTTACCGTAGAAATAATCAGATATTAAAACCATCATCTGCACCATCAATATATGATCCTTTAGCTAGACACAAAACGATTTATATCAATGGACCTGGAGGATCAGGAAAGACAAGACGTGCGATTGAACTATTTCAGAATTTTGATATGATCGTTTAAACCCCTACACACAGACTTGCGACAGAAATGACTTAACGGGGAACGCGATCATGTACTTATCCTAAGTTCCTTCGATGGAAGGGAGACAAGTGGACTCCTGATCGAATGGGAAATAAATATATTCCGAAGATCACCATTGGGGATGATATATATATATATATATATATATATATATATATATATATATATATATATATATATATATATATATATATATATATATATATATATATATACTTTATCATTAGATAATCTAAAAATATTTGTTGATTGGTTGTTGACAAAAAACACTGCTGTAATAATGTGTGGCGATCATGTTCAACCACCACCCTTTGTTGGACCGTCTCCATACGAATGGCTAAAAAGATCGTTGACTATTACGAAGAAATAACTGACAGTCATAGAGCACTTGATTTAACATTGAGGGAGTTTAAAAAAATTAATCAGATTACAACCGAATAAAATTCAATGTGAAGTAATGCGTAATATAATTTCAGAAACCTCTTTGAACGACTTTTGGGATAGATGGAGACCAAATGATCTGATAGTTGCAAGTAGAAAGATAGTTCGTGACACACTTCAACAAACATTATTTCTGCTACATAAACAAAAATTAAAAATTCGCACAGTTGCCGGTACCATTATGTTATCGCCCAGCAGATACATGACGACAGAATATTCTCGTTGACATACCAGGACGGACGGAGATAAAAAATCTCGTGTTGAATTGTTTTAGTTGATGTCAATGTTGTTGATAGCGCGTTATCGGATTGGACGCTAGGATACGCAATGACAATACATTCATCTCAAGGATTAACTATTTCTGATACAGTTGTCTGGATTGTGGGTGATCATATCGAGTTGTCGAATTTAGTTTATCTTGCGGTGTCTCGCGTCAGAAAAATATCTCAGATACGTAGGGTTGTCGTGGATGCGTCAGAAACCACTGGCAATATTGATAATGATATTGTAAGAAAAAAATTAGATAGCTATCAACAATGTGATAAAAAAAATAAACACGACTTCGATCTTGACGTGCAATTAATCATAACATTGAAATAACAAGAGGATAATCACTGTCCAAGCTGTAATTGTATAATACTGTGACAATACTCGAGTAAAAATCCTAGACAATTTACCATAAATAGAAAAGATAACAGTCTTGGTCAAACACTTGATAATGTGATGTTAACTTGTCTTGAATGTAATCGACGTAGAGGTGCTAGTTAAGTGAATGTGGTGGTAATTGTGTATCCTCTGGAATTACCTGTAATTGTTCACGTGTAAATCCACGTTGTGGAACAGTTGAATCTAATCTGCATATTGCAGGTCTTCCTGCAGATCGTATCGCGCTGGATATCTTGTGTGTTGTAATAATTCAAATAGGATCTGTCGCTCTTTTTTCCTCTTTCAAGTTCACCTCGTTCGTATAAATACCTGACGATGACATTACCTAATATTGACTGCGGTGAAACATTATGCTGTATTGGTATATATTTCCTTGTAATCGCATTAATAGGTTTCATGGCAGTTGTTCGAGTAACCTCATTGTTTAATGCAGCTATCACACTTGGTAATCTTGCAACCCATTCACGAGATCTTGTATCCTGAATGAATTCCTTCGCGTATTGGTATCTGAATAATCGTTCAGCAAGTGTTCGATTAAATCGTTCTACGATCGCTTGATCACGATGAATTTCAGTATGTCCTCGTCGTATTTTAACATCATGTCGCTTCATTAATGATGATACTGCACCAAGAAATTCTTGGCCAGGATCGACTTGTAATAGTTGTGGCCATCGCAAGGGTCCTCGTCGATAAATCCGTTCGAAGGCAGATGCAACTTCGCTAGCTGTTTTTTTGTGTGTTCATAATGGTTTTGCTTCTTTATATCTACTTGCAACATCAACAACGGTTAATACGTATTTAAATGTTACTCTACGTATACGATCATGAGGTAAAAACAGAATATCAAGCTGATGAACTTCATTAGAAACATTAACATCAAAATGTGCGTACTCGATTCGTTTAGGCGGTGGTAGGTAAATTTGCCATATTGCTTGTCGTGCTAACCACGCTGCGGCGGTAGAACGCATGACATTTGCTGCATTAGCGAGTGTATCGATTGCTGCTCTACCTTTCTAGAATCCTCTTTGGTTATTTTAAATTGATTCCATTATAATTAGCTACCAGCACCTATTGCTAATTTGGATTTCATCGCAAATTTTACTTACCAATTGGCTAATCTTTCTTTGAGATTTTTATATTTTATGGAATTCAATGCATGAATCTATTTCACATCTGCGATATGTCGTTGTTCTAGATCTTTACTTTTATAAGCTACATCATGAACGTGACACGCTTTATCGATTGCATTTACCGGATATTCACCGGATTTTGGTTCATCATGTTCATCAAGCCTGATATCAAGTCGAGTGCCAGGACTGCAGTAATTATATCCTGGAAGATGTTTTTCTCTGGGATATTTAGCCCACGGAGTTCCGGGAAATTTTGACATTAATGTTGCAATGTCACCACCGTTTTTTTTTGTTGAGCTTTTGGTAAAAAGGAGAATTTCTTTCTGCCACATACAGAACATTTTCCACCGTATGCTATTTTTTTAGTATTATTTTTTGTTGTAACCGTATATAAATCAGTAGTTGGAGTTTTAACTTTACAGCGTAAAAAACAATATAAATCCACAATATAATTATACCGTTGGATGTAATTGATTTTTCATCGACACGAAAACGAGAACAAGTAAAACATCATCCAGCGTTACCAAATTCGATCAAAATGATACTAATAGGCCCGTCTGGATCCGGTAAAATACAATTATTACTTAATTCGATAATGAGATGGTTGAAATGGAATAAATTGTACTTAGTAGCACCATCTGTATAAAATCAGAGATGCTACGAAGTACTTAAGAAATTTAATGAAAACGCACGATTGCTGAGCGGTGATGATGTTATTGATTTTATAACCGACATTGATGAAACTCCATCTGTCGATGATCTTGATGGATTCGTTAATAATTGGTTGTGTATGATGACGTAATGCTAAATAAACAATCAAATCCGGCAATAATATTTTCTCGAGGAAGACATAAAAATACTGATGTTATTTATGTAACTCAGCGGTATACACATATTCCGAAAGTAATCAGAGATAATTGTAATATTTTAGCTGTATTTAATGGAATTGATACATACACGCTAAGAAATATTCATCAGACCTGGTGTAGCAGAGATATGGATATAAATAAATTCAAAAATTTCTTTTCACGTGCGCAAGCAACACCGTATAGTTTTATAACAATAAATCTGCATGATCCCAGGACAAGATATCGTGTAGTTATCGATACAATGTTTGGCTAATTTGTAGCAGCAGAGAGGGCGTGATTTCAGTTTGGTCGTCAGCGGCATAAACCGGTTGCATAGAATTTGGGTAAAAATCTCGGTAAATTAGGGGGTTTTGTTTAAGATTTTGTTACATTTCGTAGGAAGGTTCTATTTAAGGCAAATGACGATTGAGCCAAGTCTGTTCGCCCTCTGCTGCTACAATACAATTATACATGCTTTTTGCTACGTGCCTACCTGGTAGCCATTGTAAACTTTTATAGCGATCGATACTTTTGGTCTGTATTGTTTGAGTGTTTATTATGGTTAACTAAACCCGTTATGATTGCATAATCGTTATAGATTAACTAGTATAACAAACATGTTCATCAAAAATATTATTATTCAATAACAGTAAGTTTGTTTCGAAGTATAGATTAAAGGTAAGGATTATATATACAAAATATTTTAAAATATACCGAACCCGATATTGTTTCATAGTATGGGCCAGTCATAACAGGAATGTTATAGGATATGGGATCACCTGAGACGAAAGAATTGCTCTCGGAACAATAACAATCTACCTCAATACTCAGCATTTTCTGATGTCTTTGTTGTTCATTTTGGCGTTTGTGGTGGTGACGGTTCACACACTAGGTTCTGGAGGTTTGTGCTTACAAGAACATTTATCTTATATCACGTTTTTAAGTCTCGGATAAGGAACCGAAGTACCGTGGAGAGATGGCAGGACGACTAATAGGTGTTTGGAGTGTGAAAGTTAGTGAAAAAAAGTTGTTCAAGAGCAATTTACAATATGATTTGTAATGTTTAAAACTAAGTTTTAAATAGAATATATACTGATTGTTAATTGTGCTTAATAATGGACAGGGCCGTACCATAAGTCTGTATTTCAAACAGCAAATGCCCTTGATGTTGACCTGACAAAAATAGATTTAATCCAAGGTTTTAACATTACTTTTTGTTATTTTCCATCATTTTATGATTATCTTTATTTAGAAGCAGATATGCAATGAATAAAAATGTTATCTTTGATGACAAATGTCAAATACACCACAGGGCCTTTTATCAATAAAATACGTCGAACGTTCTGACAACACAAAATTACCATACTTTATTTGTACTATAAATATACTATATACGGCATAGATAATTATAAAGTTATTTCGTGTTGTCACAAAGTTCATCGTAATTTGTTGATAAAACCTACGACTCATCAATGTACCGTAGGTTGTTTGCCATGCTTCAAGATTGATGTTGAAGAATTGTGATGATGCAACGTTTCTCAGTACAAGTGACCTTGTAATTGTCGAGTTCTACTTCCTTGTACTTGATAGTGATCCCTCGTTTATCTACAGTGACAACCTTGTCTTAATTTAGGAGCTCGTTTTGCAGTTCAACTGTCTTATATGCTTAAATAATGATAAGATATTTTAAAGATATTCTGTTACAATTTCAACATGGCAACCAAACTCTTTGCTGTTTGTAATGACTGAACCATTTACAGTATAAAATTAAGCTGACAAGAATAAACATTTGCTCTTACTGTAACGAAAGATCCACTTCGAAAACTGATAGTTTAGAAACGGGGAAAGAAATTCATACTCAGAATTCTTGTGATAGCTTGCAGAAACAGAAAAAAGTAGCTCCTTATTGCATACTATACATTTACTTCATGATAGCAGGAATGGTATAGACCATGGAATTAATTCCTAAAGGAGCTGTCCATATATGACTTTAAGAATAGGTGGTGGTGGTGGTGTTGAAAAATGTGATGCCACAAATAACAACCGTGCCATTTACCAGAGAAAATGTATACTAATTAGCATCACAGTATTAATGTGTGAGGAATGGAACATTGAGAAATAGATTAATGAGATGAGATGTCTACAGCAATATTCCATGGATTTTAAGTCTCTCTTTTTTTTTCTTTTCCTATCCATAATTTTCTCTTTTTAGTGTAGGTTTCCAAAACAATCAACCTGGATTTTTCTTCTATACCTAGTGATTGCATAACAGTTTTATTTTTTATAATATTTAGGATGGGGTCAAAACTTTGTGACATATGTAAGGGGCATAATTTGAGTTTTTGTGACAAAATGTAATGAAAGATTGTTTAAAAAAGTCCCCGTAAATTGTGTGATGTCAGATGTGTATGAACCATATTAGCAATAGCAGGGTCAGAATTTACAATTGAGTTAAAGTATTTTGTATGTTCTGGTTGGCTAGAAGGGTTGTCCAGAATCTCAAGAAAGTCATTCATGATCCCTTGGGGGTTACTTTTGCCATCTGCTGCAAATTTAGTAAGATTTTATGCAATTATGTATATAGACCAAATTTAGTAAGATTTTATGCAATTATGTATATAGACCAAATTTAGTAAGATTTTATGCAATTATGTATATAGACCAAATTTAGTAAGATTTTATGCAATTATGTATATAGACCAAATTTAGTAAGATTTTATGCAATTATGTATATAGACCAAATTTAGTAAGATTTTATGCAATTATGTATATAGACCAAATTTAGTAAGATTTTATGCAATTATGTATATAGACCAAATTTAGTAAGATTTTATGCAATTATGTATATAGACCAAATTTAGTAAGATTTTATGCAATTATGTATATAGACCAAATTTAGTAAGATTTTATGTATATAGACCTTCTTGCTACATAGTTTTATGCTCAAGCATTACTTGTAAAAATTGTTATAATTGCATTGAAATTTTTCTTAAAAACTACTATTTAAAAGTTGTCGGGTTTCTCAAATAAACAGTGAAATAGCAGCATGCCTTATCTCAGTCTCAATAATATGGAGCCCATGTTACATTTTATACTTATACCTTATACAGGTCATCAACAAGCTTTCAACTAAGACACATTTTAAAAAGAGTTTTGATTTAGTATATAAAGAATTTTGTCAGAGCTCTTTTGTATTTCCAGAGAAAATAATCACTTGGAGTCCAATATTTTTTTTCAGCTTGATCTGATTGACTTTTTAAAAAATTAATTTATGTAAACAACTAATACTATCTTCATTATTCTCTATGTGTATGAGGTTATTTTACCAAATTATTATTCAGGTAAACGTGTTGATTTTGGTCAGGGTTTTGAACATCCCAAAGTGAATTTTGTAGGCTGTTGTGTTGTACGTAAACAAGGCTCATTAGATCATTCTAGAAGTCCAACAAACAATGTTACATTACAATAACATGTAGTGAGAAAAGGTTTAAAACTAACAAACAGTTAAATTAAATATATATAACACTAAATGACAGAATTATTACAAAATAAATGTCTTTGTTCTTTGGGTAAGTTTAGTGGTATGATTTGCAGATTTGAGATATGGAATTTAACACATTTCCAACAGTGAAAGTCCATGATGTCGATAAATGAAAAATCTATGAAAACTACATGTGCAGTCAACAGTTTTGCAAGAAAGAGGAAGGATCTTGCTGATCTAGATTTAATTACTAAATGCTTTTGCCACCTTAGGCCCACATGAGACTCTTGTTGTCTTGCTGACCTTTGCTGTTAGTGAATTAAAATTAGAAAACACTTCTCTGTTACATTTTAAACCTGTTAAAAATAATGTGCCATCAAGATGAGTAACACAAGAAAACAAAGATATCAATGTATAATTTATTTACCTTCCATTATTAAAATAGAAATTTTGTGTATAATTCTATCGAAGCATATAACACACACACACACACACACACACACACACACATACATATATATATATATATATATATATATATATATATATATATATATATGCTTCAACAGTTTAGTAACTTTAGTAAGCATATTTCGTGGTTATTAAACTGTAAATAAGGGAAAGAACTGTCATGACTAACTCAATATCAGATTATTTGTCTGTTGTGAAAGATTGCATTTCATCTTATTTACATTGAATTCCCTTTCTGGATGTCAAAATTAGTAAAAGTAAAGAAATTCGATTCCTTTTGTATTAAATAATTGCTTTGTAATGATTTGAAGAACTTTCGTTTTTAAGTTATTTTCAAAATAGTTCCAATTTTTTAGTAAATCAAAGTGAGTGAATTAATCCTAACATGACACAAGTGCTTTGATGCTTCACTCGAAAAACTGTTTAGTCCTAAAGCTTTCTATGAAGAAACAAAACCTCTTTGCTGTGCTGGTTGTTGTTGTAGACTTTAACGCCATTTTTCAGCACACGATAGGCTATACATGGCGGCCAGTATTAATGGTGGAGGAAAACCCCAGGAAAGAACCACTGACTGAACCACCTTGCTGTGCTGGATTTAATAATCCAGTCACAAATTGTCAAAATTATGCATGCTATTGTTGGATGGTCTGTTATCTTTGTCTCCAAGGCATGCCATATTTGTTTAGGTCCAAGAGTGTCTTGCCTGCTGTGCTTACTATAAATATGGGTGAAAGACATTGCATGGGCACTGAACCGCCCAACTCTATATGGCATTGATTTTTTAGAAGAGGAAGCTTGTTTTTGGTGGAAATGATACAGTGAGTAAACTTTTATCAAGCATCGACAGCTTAGGGTATGGACTGAGTTTTCACCTTAGTACAGTAGTTTTAAACTTTTTTGGTGGTGACACTGATTAGGTTTATAGTGTTAGCTTGAGACCCATCAAATGAAGAAAAAAAAACACTTGGGTAGGAGATTTCAAATTATTATGGTTGATCTCGCAGCAGCCCATTCAAAATATAGCAACCCAACTTTAGGTTATGCCCCATGTTAAGAAGTACTGCTGTGAATGGGGTATCATCTCCAAAGGGGCCTCAAGTGGCAGAGTGGTCTAAAGCGCTCTCCGTTACATATCACTGCCATCTCACCTCTGTCTGCTGGGTTCAAGTCTTAAGATTCGGCTAATGTAGTTATGTGAGAAAACTTGCCAGTAGCATCTCGTGGGTCGGTAGTTCTTTCCGTGGGTTTTCCCGGGTTCTTCCTCAACCAATAATACTGGCCGCCATGTATAGCCTATCTTGTGCTTAAAAATGGTGTTAAACCCCACAACAACAACAACAACAATCATCTCCAAATAGCCATCTCAAAGGTTTTCAACATGTTGATTAAATTAACTGTAGTTTGTTCACTGGTACAGGTCTGTGCTCTCTCTCACTTTATGTGACATGCTTTTTTTAAGGGATCTAATTGGAAAGGGGATATAAATTTAGTTGTGGCAATGAAGAATGGGGGGGGGAAAAAAAAACTGACTGGATTTGAGAGGTAGCTTTTTAGTGAATGTGTTTAGTAAATGAGGGTGGCCCATGATTTAAATTGAACATGTGTATGATTCTTTGTATACACTTGACAGGCTGTATCCACTCTCCAGCCAAGATGGATTCAGATTTGTTCCACATCATCAAGACTTGCTTCCACAGCTGCACCAGTATCATTCAAGGTATGTGTTAAGTGACTGATAACAGGTAGACTGACTAGCTTTTACTCATGCTTGTGTGGTTGGCATTGATTAAAGACACTTCTATGCTGTGTTGTATCCGAATCTTTTAGTTGTTGTCAAATCCATGGAGTAGGATGCTAATATATAATGTAGATTTTAAAAGTAGGTTATGACAGGCTGAGTTAATTTCTTCTGTTTGCATTGTTTGACAATGACAGATTATATGAGGTAATCCATGAATTAGTTTGAGAGACCATAATGATATATATAGTTGTGAAATTGAATGTAATCTAGTCATATACCCTGGCTTTGTGAGTGCTAGAATTACATGGCATATGTCTTGTACACTCCAGAAATCAATGTATAATAACACGATCCAATTTTTTGGACCCCAATTATCACATTATAGTGGGGTTCCACTGTACACGCAATATTTATCAATATTATTGCTATAAATTTGAGGATGAACCGAGTGTTTTAATTCCTGCAAAAAGGTCTTTGAACATTATTTTTCAACATTCAGAATTAAATTACATAATTACAAAAAGATTTCTTAATTTTTTTTTTTAAATAATTATAAAAAATACAGAAATTTCGATTTTCAGGAATAAAGTGGCAAAAAAAACACTTTATCGTCTTTAAATTTGTGCACATTCTGATATGTGGTAAACTTCTCTTTCAGGCTTCAGACTTACAAATCAAACGTGCAGAGAAGCTCAAACCAATTCCCAAGGTAGAAGACCTAGTTTTTGGGGCAAGCTACAGTGACCATATGCTGGAGATTGAGTACACAGCTGACAAGGGATGGGGAAAGCCAGTTATCTCCCCTTTTCACAACCTCTCCGTTCATCCAGGGATTAAAGCACTTCACTATGCTGTTGAGGTGAGGCTTCCTTAAAGCATTTAGAATTTATGTCCCAACTTGACGGTCATAGGGGCGTATTGTGTTAGGCTTATCTATCTTTTGCACTTTAAGTTTGCATGTTAATCAGTTTCAATGCACTACTGTGGGGAATATCAATGTTCCATTGATAAATTTCTTGCCCAAGAGGTGGGGGTATAATAGATTTTTGCCATTTGTCTGGGACGGAATCTCATTATCACAAGTTCTGTGGTTTTCATTGGTTTGCCATGAATTGTAATAAATATTATGGTGATTTGACTAGTGGTTATAGGGCATTAGGTCATAGCCGAAGGTCATAAGGACTTCTGGTCATAATTTTGGTTATAAGGACGGTTTGTCATGTTACTATTGGTCATAGAATCCCAAATTCATAAACTTGTTTAATTTGTTTCATGTGAAAGGTTTTCTGCAATACCAATAAAAACAGGTAAATGTTTTGTTTTCTGTCTAAATCACTCACTATATCCTCTAGCAATGCAAGATTGCGAGTCTAAAAGAATAAGAATATGAAGTCAGATTTGCCACAAAAAAGCCCAATGAGGGTCAGATTTTGGGGTCTCTGACAATGCACAAATAAGGGTAAAGAGCACTGTCACTATAAAATATTGACTCAGCTTGAGTTAATTAAAAACAGGTTTTGGTTTTGTCTGACTGGTTTCTATCTTACTCACAGTAAAACTATTATTATACTGATTTAGTGGGATGGATTTTCTGCAAAGTCATTCAAAACAAGTAGTGGCTTTGTTACAGTTTTAAGTCACTGTACAGATTTGGAATTTGACATTCCACCTTGATTCACAGAACTTGTACATGATGAAAAAGGAAACAGTTGGGATTGAATTCTGATTCAATGCTTTTGAGAACAATATGACAGACGGGATGTTAAAGGTTGTAACTGGTCTTTTCTTCCATTTACATAGGATTAACTTTCAATTTGTTACCTGTGTCGACCCTGCTGCTGTGTACTGCTTTCTAATGAATAAAACTTGAGACTTAAACAACTTTGTAATGGATGGGGTGAAATTGTTAATTCAGATACTGCACCATGTGTCACCGTGAATGATTTTGAAATAAGTGAAATCTCAATTTTCAGAGAAGCATTCCAAATGCTACAGTAACAGGATGTTAGTTCCTTCTTTTACAAAGTGTTCTCTGCAAAGTTAACGAAATTGGAAGTATGTATTTTTTTATTTGTAGTGTGTGGTTTACCATTGTCTGTCATTGAGGGTAGAGTTTTACCGACCTGACTTGTGCCCTGTTTCGCCTATCTGATATTTGTTATGGTTCTAAGAAGGAAATTATATTTTCTTGAACTGGGATTCAAGACAATGGTTTTTCCATAGAAAATAATATTGTGTTGCATTTCAGGGAATATGCATGTATTTGTAAACATGTAATCATTCCTGTTTAATAACCTTGGGCAACTGTGAATATAATTCTAGATGAACTATTTAAATTATTTATTGGAATTACAAACTGCTTATTGACTTTTTTGGACTAAAACACTTCTTTGGGATTTCAGCAGTCCCCCTCTTGAATCCCCCTCCACCCGGACCAGATGCCATCCGCTTCTTATGGCCAGAATCCCTTGGCACTGACAAGTTTGTATTTAAAAGTACCCCTCAGAAAACAGCCACCCTTCTAATGCGACCAGCAGCCAGCATTTTAGTATTAAAAATGTAAAATGTCACCCTCATGAACGGTCACTTTTGTTTCTTCAAATGTATCCAGAACCACTGATTAATTCAAATCTTGATGTAAGGTAAGCAGTTGATTAAGTCTATCATCGATACACGTCTCCCAGTGTCAAGTTTCTGTTAGAAGTGTTGACTGAAGTTTAATAGTATATTATTATGTATAAAAGTTGATGTTTACAGGAAATGGACTCAATAATGTTATGATAGAGTTTGGGGCTTAACATCTATATCAAGTTCTTCTCTTTGATGATTATTACCATACATAATTGTTAAGATCATAGATTTTGTGCATAGGCACACACAGAGCCTTGAAGAAAACAGTGTACCAGACAAAGACTGAAAAATCACATGACAGCACATTTATGGCTTCCTTTACAAAGATTGCATTTCATCCACTTGACAAAAGTTTTGTCTGTATAATTTAATTGCATACATTTGGCAACAACCGAATAAATAATTACCGAACATTAACATGTCATCATGTTAATGGAGACATTATTTTAGAAGAAAGTGTTATTCTACTTGACGACATCAGGGGAGGAAGGACTTGGTAAACAATTTTATGTAGAATAGACTAAAAAAAACAAGTTTATGTTGAAATGACTCGAATGAACAAAGTCATATTCAATAAGAAGGTTATTCAGCAGCAGTGGAAAAATGGAGCAAAATGGAAAGATAATTTGCCAACACGTAAATATCATTTTTGAATGCATTTGCAATGTGCATGAGAACAACACCCTCTCGCATATCACACTTACGCCAAGAAAAGAACAATTAACTTATATTCAGTTGAAATAAGTTTGCTATTATAACAAGAAGAATCTTTTAATGATTAATGTTACTTTTAAACAAAGATATTAAATGCTTTGAAATATGTAGCTTTCTTACTACGTACCTTACATATACTTCTCATAAAAAATTTAGTCCCCATCTGGAAAGGCCACCAGTCTTAAAAGGCCACTTTCCTCAGTGCAGAAGGGGTGTCCATATAAGAGGGGGATTACTGTACTGAGAAACACATTCTGCATTACATTATTGTAGTACTGCAGATTAGGATGGATAAATTTCACGAATCACATAGATATTTAGATTGTTTGCCCATGTTCCATTTGATTCTGACAGATTGACTTGGTTAAGGCTTTTGATATTCTGGCAGATTGACATGGTTTAGGCTTTTGATATTCTGACAGATTTAC